>JAQZBX010029008.1:0-27525 GCA_029593785.1 Cabassous unicinctus
ATTTGGGCAGAGGATCAATAAAGAAATAGAGAGCTTGGAATAATATGAAAAATGGACTAAGCCTAATAGACATATATAGAAAATTGCACACCAAAACAGCAGGATATACATTCTTTTCAAATGCTCATGGATCTTTCTCCAGGAGAGACCATATGTTGGGTCAAAAAGCAGATCTCAATGTATTCAAAAAGATTGAAATTATAGAAAACACTTTCTCTGATCATAATGGAATAAAATTGAAAATCAATAAGAGGCAAAAAAAAAGTGTGGGGGGGAATTCACAAATATATGGAGATTAAACAATACACTTAAATAATCAGTAGGTCAAAGAAGAAATTTTGAGAGAAATCAATCAATATCTCAAGATGAATGAATACAAGAACACTACATATCAGAAGCTATGGGATGTGGTGAAGGCAGTGTTGAGAGGGAAGTTTATAGCCCTCAATGTTTACATTAAAAAAGAAGAAAGAGCTAAAATCAATGACCTACTACAGTGCTGGAGGAACTAGAAAAAGAACAGCAAACTAATACCAAAGCAAGTAGAAGGAATGAAATAACAAAGATCAGAGCAGAAATAAATGAAATTGAGAACAACAACAACAACAAAATAGAAAGAATTAACAAAACCAAAAGTTGGTTCTTTGAGAAGATTAACAAAATCAACAAACCCTTAGCTAGACTGACAAAGGAAAAAAAGAGAGACGATGCAAATAAATGAAATGAAAAATGAAAACGGGAGCATTACTACTGACCCCACAGAAATAAAAGAGATCCTAAGAGGATACTATTAAAACTGTATGCCAAAAACTAGACAATGTAGATGAAGGGAACAATTCTTAGGAATGTACAAACAACCTACACCGACCCTAGAGAAATAGAAGATATCAACAAACCAATCACATGTAAAGAGATTGAAACAGTCATCAAATAACTCCCCAAAATGAAAAGCCCAGGACCAGACAGTTTCACAGGTGGGTTCTACCAAGCATTCAAAGAAGATTAATGCCAATCTTCCTCAAGTTCTTCCGAAAAATTGAAGAAGAAGGAAGGCTACCAAACTCCTTCTATGAAGCTAATGTCACCCTAATACCAAAGCCAAATAAAGATATTATGAAAAAAAAACTACAGACCCATTTCACTAATGAATATGGATGCAGAAATCCTCAATAAAGTATTTGCTAATAGAATCCAACAACACATTAAAAGAATTATTCACCTTAATCAAGTGGGCATACAAGGGTGGATCAATACAAGAAAATCAATCAGCATAATATACCACATTAATAAATCAAAGAAAAAAATCACATGGTGATTTTGCATTGATGATGCAGAAAAGGCATTTAACAAAATACAGTATCCTTTCTTGATAAAAATACTAGAAAAAATAATAATTGAGAAAGATTTTCTCAACATGGTAAAGGTTGTATATGAAAAACCCATAGCTAACATTGTACTCAATGGTGAAAGACTGAAAGCTTTCCTGTTGAGATCGGGAACAAGTTAAGAACACCCACTGTCACCACTGTCATTCAGTATAGTGCTAGAGGTTCTAACTAGAACAATCAGGCAAGAAAAAGAAATCAAAGGCATCCAAATCTGAAAGGAAGAAGTAAAACATTTGCTAGTCACAGATCATATGATCCTATATCTAGAAAGTCCAAAAAACTCTACAACAAAGCTGCTGGAGCTAATAAGAGATTTCTGTAGTGTGTCAGGACACAAGATCAATACACAAAAATCAGTGCTGTTTCTCTACAATTGTAATGAGCAATATGAGGAGGAAATCAGGGGAAAAAATCCATTTACAATAGCAATTATAAGAATCAAATATTTAAGAATAAACCTAACCAAGGAAGTGAAGCACTTGTATTCAGAAAACTACAATGCATTGTTAAAAGAAATTTAAAAAGGCCTAAATAATTGAAAGAACATTCCATGCTCATGGATTGGAAGACTAAATATCATTAAGATGTCAATTCTAACCAAATTGATATATAGATTCAATGCAATCCCAATAAAAATTACAACATTTTTTAAACATATGGAAAAAACAATTATCAAATTTATTTGGAAAGGTATGGGGCCCCGAATAGCCAAAAACCTCTTAAAAAGGAAAAGTGAAGTAGGAGGACTCTCATTTCTGGACTTTAAATCATATTACCTAGCTACAGTGGTAAAAACAGCATGGTATTGGCATAAAGATAGACACATAGAGCAACGGAACCAAATTGATAATTCAGAAACAGATCCTCATATATATGGTCAAGTGGTTTTTGACATGGCTGTCAAACTCACTCAGCTGGAGCAGGACAGTCTATTCAACAGATGGTGCTGGGAGAACTGGATAACCATAGCCAAAAGAAAGAGGATCCCTATCTCACACCTTATAGAAAAATTAACTCAAAATAGATGAAAAACCTAAATATAAAAGCAATAACCTTAAGCTCCTAGAATAAAATATAGGAAAACACCTTCAAGACATGGTGATAGGTACTGCATTCTTAAAACTTACACTGAAAGCACAAGCTATGAAAGAAAACATAGATAAATGGGACCTCCTCAAACTTAAATCCTTTTGTGTTTCAAAGGACTTCATCAGAAAATGAAAAGGCAGCTCACTTAATGGGAGAAAATATTTGGAAACCACATATCTGATGAAGGTTTGATTTACATTCTATATTAAGAGATCATACAACTCATCAATAAAAGAGCAAGCATCTAATTCAAAAAATGGGCAAAAGATTTAAATAGACATTTTTCCAAAGAGGAAATACAAATGGCCAAAAAGCACATGAAAAAATGTTTCATATCACTGGCTATTAGGAAAATGCAAATCAAAACGACAATGAGATATTATCCCATACCGCAAAGAAAACAACATGTGCTGGAGAGAATGTGGAGAAATAGGAAAACTCCTTCACTGTTGATGGGAATGTAAAATGGTGCAGCCTCTGTGGAAGACAGTTTGACGGTTCCTCAGGAAGCTAAATATAGAACTGCCGTATGATCCAGCAATTCTTCTACTAGGAATATATCCAGAAGAACTAGAAACTGTGACACAAACAGATATCACTGATGTTCATAGTGGCATTATTCACAATTGCCAAAAGATGGAAAAAACCCAAGTGTCCATTTACCAATAAATGGATAAACAAAATGTATTATATACATATGATGGAATACTATGCTTCAATAAGATGAAATGAAATTGGTACACATTTGATAACATGGATGAATCTTGAAGACATTTATGCCAAGTGAAGTAAACCAGGCACATTAGGACAAATATTGCATGGTCTCATTAATAAGAACTAAATATGAAGAATAAACACATGGAGTTAATACCTAGAGTACAGGTTATTAGGAGATAAGAGGAGGGTTGAGAAGAACTACTGATGTTTAATGTATGCAGAAGTTTTAATTAACTTGACTGTAAAAGTGTAGAAATGGATAGAGTTGATGGTAACACATTATAGTGAGTAGCAGCTGGTTTATAAATGGGATTTTGACTGAAAAGAGTAGTCTATGGACATAAATGTCAATTGAAAGAAAGCTAGAGAATAATCTAGGGACTGAATTACACTATGAATCCAAAGGTGGGTGAGAATTGTGCTCAATGGTACAGATGCAAGAGTGTCCTTTTGTGAGCTAGAGCAGATGTACATCACTATTACAGGGTGGTGGGAATGTGGAGAAGCATGGGAAAAATGCAATTGGTGTGACCTATGAACTGTGGTTAACAGCAATACTGTAATATTCTTGCATCAATGCCAAAGATGTACTGTGTTGATAATGGGGGGTATGGAAAAAGTATGACAAATGTATGCTATAGACCATGGTTGGTGGTAATAGTCTGATGATATTATCTCATAATCTGTAACAAATATTTCACCATGGTGTGGTGTGTTGGCGAAGAGTTTTTGTATGGGAATTCTACACATGTGCATTATTGTTTTGTAAATTCACAACCTCTGTAATAAAAATATACTTTAAAAAATAATAGGGTTCATTGAGGGAAAAATACACCAAAGGTAAGGTATAGACTATAGTTATTAGTAATATTTTGATGATGCTCTTGCATAGTTTGTAACAAATATTTCACAATAATGCAAGGTGTTGGTGGAGGCATGATGTGTGGCACCCCTTTATGATGTTATGCATGTTTATTTTGTAAGTTCACAACTTTTACTATACACTTATTGTTTATATATGCTCATGTATGAATTACATACTTCAATAAAAATATATTTTTAAAAATGTAATACTCCTGTCTAAGATACCATCAAAATGTAAGAAGAAACAAAAGAAAATATGCAAGGCTAATATACTAACTGAATGATTGTCAAAAGAATATCAAAGTTGTTACCTTTTATTATATTAGGGTGCCCGTGTAACAATCTGGTGATACCCATTGAGATTTCTTGGCAAAATCCCAATATAACAAGTTCTGGTTGATGTTGTTCTCTAATCAATAACCAAATTCCAGTTTGTCCTTTATTTTTCACTTTTTCTGTAAGCATTGCCATTACCACATCCCTTTTTAGTTAATCCTAAATTTGTCTACATTCCTTCTTTTTCGAACACCCCTTTTCTGGTCTAGGTAAATCTCGTGGAATTGTCTGTCATTTAATCTAACACTGTCTAGATAATGAGATGACCCCCAGATACAGCTATAAATCCAGAGGTGGGCATGTGACACAAGCAGCACCAAACAGAAATATCTCTTTTATCTTTGATAGACCTTTACGTTCCTGGGAAAAGTCCGTAGAACACCTGAAGGATATGAAGGGAAGATATCAGAAGCAAAGTCAAAAGAAGGGTGGGAAGGGGGCAAAAGAGGGAGAAAGAGAGAAGAAAAAGAGGGAGAGAGATTTACTGACTTTGAATTCTTCAATATAGCTGTGTCGGAAATCTGTAACTCACTGAGGCATCTTGGCTATTGAAGTTAATATATCCAGCATTCTTACTTTAGTTGAGTTGGATTTCTGTCATTTATAATGGAAAAATATTACAGTTAATTTTTCTGCTGTCATATTTATCTTATATGGAATTAATCTTTAGCTGGGACATGCAAAACAATGTTGTTATTTTAAAATGGCAATCAGTTGAAACTTGTTTGAGATTAATAATAATTATAATAAACATTATTATATTTATTATTGTTATTCTTATCATAAGAAGCATTTTTGTTGCATTTGCAGCTTCACATATATCATCTCATTCAATATTTATAAGAACCCTATGATTTTGGTGCTATTTCCCCATGTTACAAGATGAGGGAAATGAGGCACAGTGAAGTTAAGGAATTTTCCCAGGATTACCCAACTGGTAAGTCGCAAAATTGGAATATAAATGTAGCCAGTCTGTACTTAAAATCTATTCTCTAAACTAATAATAATGCTCTTTTATAATATTTTTTGCTTTTAATAAAAAAAACAGATATCTCTTCCTGATAATTAACTTCTATGTGTAATTATTACAGATGTTCTTTGCAGTACTGGCAATCCAAAATATTTCATGACTTCCTCTATAGTGAATTTACACTTAGGGAAAATGTGGTGTGATGCATATCAGCAGTCTTTCTTTTCCCTCTTTAAAAACACAGAATAATACATATTCTCCTTTTCATCATCAGAAATTTTTCTGGAAGACTTCATTTGTATCTCATTAAATTTTTTTTAAAAAAATATCTTTACCAGGAAATGACAACTTTTTTTTCTGAAAACAATTTTAATGAAAAATTTTACATAGCTATAATTGTTGGTTTGCATGCAGTGATAAGAAATAATACGTAGAGATCCTTTGCACCCTTTGTCCACTTTCCCCTGTGGTAACATTTTGCAAAACTAGAGTGCAATATCACAACCAGGACATGACATTGGCACAGTCAGGATACAGAATATTTATATGACCATATGAGAACACTTTTATTTTATCTTCATTTTTGAAAGAATGTTTCACTGATTGTAGAATCCTAGTTTGAAAAATTTTCCCCCATCATATTCACACACTATGTAGTGACACTTATCTCTAGAATATCTATTCAGCAGATTTAAAACTTGATTCAGAAACGCTTTTTTTTTTCCTGATGAGAAACATAAACATCTTGTGTGTAGGTCTAGATATGTAAACGAAGTATATTTATGCCTGAACCAGAAGAAGGGTGAGGAAGAAGATTTCTATTTGTAATCAGTATTGTAGAAGAAGTTTTTCTCTGCCTTACAGCTTCCTGGAGTATGTTGCTGCCTAAATTACTTCATCACAATTTAATTCTACTACTGTGAGTTAATAAAAAAATGGGATCCCTTTGGCAGAGATCAGAGTTTATAATGATACATTTGAATTTCTTATTTGAATCTAAGAAGATTTTAAAAATGTATTCCCATTAGTTTAAGGAGTAAAGAGTCACATATTTTAGGTCTTGTTATCTACCCAAATCCTAGTAACAAGAACCAGAGACAGAATAGAGCCCTAGAACGGAAAATGCAGTCAGGGCCACTATCTATGGTTCTGCATGTCCAAAACCTTACACAGGAACCCTAAGTATGGCGGAACCAAAGTGGAATTTAACTAAAATTCATCTGACTATACCAGAAATTTAGAGTTGAGCAGACTTCTCCCTTTGCATTCTCCCCCTGCCCTGCTTCATGAAATAAACTAGCAAGCTATTTATATGTTACCCTCTCTTTCCCATTATTATATTACTTTTGATCCTGTACTTGGCTTCTATTCTAGATTGTTACTATGGCCTTTTTACTGATATTCTTGAATCTAGTCTTCTCTATACCGCACCAATTTCAATGTAAAATCCACATGGTTACCAGAATTAAGATTTTTAGTATTTAATTTTTATTAGACAACTTGTAGGTTTATGGAAAAAACATGCAAAAGAGTAGTGTTCCTAAATATACCCATTCACATGTACAGTTTCCATATTAATAACACTTTGCTTCACTGTGGTACCTTTGTTACAATTGATTTTAAAATACCAAATTTGTGTATTGTATATCCAAAACCATACTTATCATTACTTTTTATCTATTTGCATTTTTTGAAACTTATAAGAAGTAAAAAGTGGAGTTACATACCAAAAAATGTAATACCATAGTACTGATATTTATTTTTACCTATATGGTTACATTTACCAGAGGCCTTTATTTCTTTATACTGCTTTGATTTACTGTCTAGTTTCCTTTCCATTCACTCAAAAGAACTTCCTTTGACACTGCACTTAGAGAAGTTCTAGTAGTGACAAATCCTTTCCTCTAGTTTTTCTGTGAATGTCTTAGTTTCTCTCTCATTTTTGAGACAGTCTCACCAAATATAAAATCCTTGTTAGGCAAATGTTTTCTTTCACCACTTAAATATTTCATCACCACTTAAATATTCTGCCTACTTGACTCCATGGTTTCTGATAAGAATTTGGCACCTAATTTCATTGGGACTCCCTTGCAGCATTCAAAAATCTCTGCTGTCCTTGGCATTCAACAGTTAGACTACTGTATGTCTGGGCATGGTTCTCCATAAATTTAACCTGTTTGGGTTTTGTTTGGCTCCTTAAATGTGAATATTCATGTCTTTCATAAAATTTGGTAAGTTTTCTACCATTATGTCTTTGAATATTCTTTCTGCCCTTTCTCACTTCTCCTTCTGGGATTCTCATAATGCATATAATGTTATGCTTGATGTTGTCTCACAAGTCTCTTAGCCTTTGTTCTCTTTTCTCCATTCCATTTTTTTTTTTCTGCTCCTCAGCTTGAATCATTTCAATTGTCTTGTCTTTGAATTAACTGATTCTTTCTTCTGTCAGCTCCAATCTGCTGTTGAAACCCTCTGAAGAATTTTTCATTTCAGTTATTATTGTCTTCAACTCTAATATTTCTGTTTGGTTCCTTTTTAATTTTCTATCTCTTTATTTATATCTTCATATTGTTCATTAATCATTTTCCTGATATTTATTTTTTCCTTCTTTTCCTTATCTCTTTGAGCATACTGAGGATCATTTTTTAAAAAGTCTTCGTCTTGTATATCCAAAGTCTTCATTGTCAATGTTTTATGAATTTTTATCTTGTTCTTTTGGAATGGGGCATCATTTCCTCTTTCTTCATCTTTTAATATTTTGTTGCACACTGTACATTTTGTTATTTTTTAAAATTAACTTTGGGATTTAGTCTCTGGGCTGTCTATTCCTTTAGTATGTATCCAGCTAGTGATATGACATAGATTTCCTTGAGTATCAAGAGCTAACAAAGCAAACAAATCAATATAAAATAGCACCTTTCACAGTCACAGGCTGTGCTTTGTCCTGTTCTTTCCTTCAGAGTTTAGCCCTCCTTTCAAGAAGATAAGCCTGAAGCAAAAATGATGTGCAGGGTCATCGCCATCTTTTCTGAAACTGCTTCTTGTTCTGGGTTTGCACACAACAACAAAATTTTCATTAACACCTTCCGTTAGTGTGGTACATTTGTTATAATTCATAAAAGGAAATTTTTATAATTTTACTAATAACTATGGAGTTCATGCTTCTCCTATTTTTAAAGCTGCATTTTTTTAAAAAAATTCAGCACCTACCTAGTTACTGCAACCCTTTAACTGTGTTCTGGGATTCTGAGGATGATGGTTCTGCCAGATTTTGCTAGTTGTTCTAAGATATTGTGGAGGAACAGCACCCAGGAGCATCTTATGCAACCAGAAGCCCCAGAATTAAATTTTAATATGAAATTTATTATATTGACCACTCTGTTAATGAGGAGTTTTTTTTAGTGTGGTATATTCATTGTAATTGATGAACACATTTTGGAGCATTGCAACTAAGCATGGATTAAAGTTTACCTTGTAGTTTACACTCTTTCCCACCTAATTCTGTAGGTTATGGCAAGATATACAATGGCCTGTATCTGTCATTGCAATGCCATTCAGAACAATTCCCAAGTCCTCCAAATGCCCCTGCATTACACCTGTTTTTCCCTCTCCCTGCCCTCAGAACCTCCAGTGGCCACTGCTTCCACATCAATGATATAATTTCTTCCATTGGTAGAATCATAATAAGTCTATAGTAGAATACCAGTAAGTCTACTTTAGTCCATAGTTCATTCCCCAATCCTGAGGATTCTTGGATGGTGATATCCACTCCACCTCTAATTGAGAGGGGGCTGTGATCCCATGGGGCTGATGGATGGGACTCGCTTGCTTGCAGCTGTAGATTCTCTCAGGTCCTTGGTATGGTAGTGGTCCATCATCTCTTCCTTGTTAATTGCCATGGGTGAGACAAATGATCATTGAAATTTGAGGCCCAGCTGGCACATGGACAGCCCAAAGATTTAGGTCCCTTGGATGTGCACCTACCAATTCTAGTAGTAATTATAGATTCAAATAGAAGAACAGAATAGCTTTGTGTAGAGAAACCATGACTAAGTCCAACTCTGTTACCCTGTGGAACATTAATTCCAAAGTAGGGCCCACTGGCAAGGCATCAAACTGCTGAGCTATCTGCCCTAACTCCAGTGTCTGGCTGTCTCCATAGCCCTTAGGAGCCCTGCTATTTCGGGTACTATCTACTTTGGCAGTCAATGAGATCCTGCTGAGACGTGCAGAAGTTTAACCTCTGGAATGACCTCCTGACTCACTTTGAAGTCTCTTAGCCATATAAACTCATTTGTCTTTATCTTTTCTCCCTTTTGGTCAAGGTCTTTTTCCAGTTGCATTGCTAGTTGGTGCTTGGTAGTAATCCATTGGTGCCAGGGAGGCTCATCCCTGGGGTTCATGTCCCACACTGGGGAGAAGGTAATGTATTTATATGCTGAGTTTGACTTAGAGAGAGGCCATATTTGAGCAACAAGGAGGCTTCCAGGAGCCAACTTTTAGGCACCCTGTAATACTAGGCTAAGTTTCCGTTTCAAGAGTAAAGGTTCATAAGCACAGTCATCAATATGAAGGACCCGTCAATGTACCATCCTCCTTCACTAATCATTGCCCCTGTACTCAGGGGATTCTTGGTGTTCCGTTAGAGAATATGGCAGAACTCCCGAGGATGGGAATTTGATATTCGTTTGATTGTTGTGTGAATCTCCACACACTTTTACAATGCCCCATGAACATTTGAATGCATTTATATGCCTTAGATGTATGCACAGGTGAGCTTCCTCCCATGTATCCCCCATCACTGACACCCTGCACCAATGATCCTCTCCTGCCACAGTTGTATCCTTCTGTGATCCAAACTTCTTCAAAAATTAAGCCAATAAAATATCCAAATATAATTAATAAGAAAATGAAATAATAATGACAGCTTTTAAAATAAGAAATAAAATACAAAAAAATCTTTAAAGAAAAAAAATTGGGAATAATAGAAACTAATGAAAAATTAAAAAAAAAATTTTTTTTTGTCATTTTGCCTTTCATCACTGTAAGAGCTGTTGTCCATTGATGGAAATTTACAGCGTGTTTCTATCAACTCTAAAATAAAGCCTATACTCAATGTGTCATAGAAAATCTTCAAAATAGTGTCCCTGTCTACCTAATTTTTTACTTTGTGTTCCTGTAGTAAAGGCCTGTTTTTATCCCTTCCCTTAATCTCTATCCTCTTCCATATACCTAAAAGTGCTGAATTTCCTGACTGAATTGCTGCCTCCTCCCTTTTCCTTCCCCTCACTATGCTACAGCTCTTTAACTGTTTCATATTCTCCCTATATAGTTAAAGCTTTAAGCCTGTCTTGATGACTTTGCTATTTCACTACAGTATCAGTAGGCACTTGTTCCCTTTCTTCATTTTGTTTTTAGCATATACCCATTATAACAATTATTATATTTCTATAATTGTTTACATTTCTCACTGTATGACTCTAAGATAGTAAAGGGTAGGGGGCATTATCATTTCAATTTTTCATTTCAAATATATTTCTAGTGAGATAGACCATGCTCAAAAATAATTTCTGATTGAGTGAATGGATGGGCAGACAACCACTGTGCTCTAATGAGGCAAGTATAAAAGGTTTGAGAAATTAGCCTACAAACCAAAGAAGTCAGAGCTTTTTATGAACAGTAGGAGGAGTTGTGAACAACAAGGTGCAGTGCAGTATGGCAGGAAAGGGCAAGGGCTTTGTAGTTAAATTGCTGGAGTTGAGGAATAGTCCCATGATATTCTACTAGTACTACATGTGGTGGATTGAATTGTATACCACAGTTTAGATATGTTCTTGGTCTTGGTCTGCATCTGTTGGGTTTGGATCCGTTGTAAATAGGCTCTCTTAAAGATGTTACTTCAGTTAAATTGTGGCCCACCTAATTCAGTTTGGGCTTTAATTCAGATTACTGGAGTCCTTTATAAGCAGAATGAAATTAAGACATAGAGAATGCCAAGGGGAGGAAGTCAATGGAATCCAGAAGAGAAAAGAGAGGTCACAACCATGTAATGGGGAAAGTCACAGAACTCCAAGGATTGCTGGGTAGCCAAAAGATACCCACCTCAGGAAGAAGCAAATCTTATGGCCTTGAAACCATGAACAAATAAATTCCTGTTCTTTCAACAACCCATTATATGATATTTGTTTAAGCAGTTGGAAACTAAGACACTACAATTCTTAGAAAACTGGAAAAATTGAATTTTCTTCTTCAATAGTTTGTTGAGAGATTTGATTTTAAAAACCCATGCAGAAATGCAAATCAAAACTACAATGAGATATCATTTCACACCTATGAGACAGGCTGCTATTAAAAAGTCATAAAACTGTAAATGTTGAAGAGGATGTGGAGAGATAGGAATGTTTATTCACTGTTGGTGGGAATGCAGAATGGTACAGCCACTGTGAGGGACTGTTTGGTAGTTCCTAAGGAAGTTGAATATAGACTTGCCATGGGACCCGGCAATACCATTGCTAGCTATATACTCAGAAGAACTGAGAGCAGTGACACAAATAGACATCTGCACACCAATGTTCAAAGCAGCATTATTCACGATAGCCAAAAGTTGGAAATGACCCAGGTGTCCATCAACTGATGAATAGAAAAATTGTGGTGTATACACACAATGGAATATTATGCAGTGATAAGAAGAAATGAAGTCATGAAACATGATAACATGGATGAATCTGGCGGACATTATGTTGAGTGAAGCAAGTCAGACACAAAGGACAAATACTATATGATTGCACTATATGAACTAAATATATTTTGTGAAATATGAATATGGGTAAAATTGTATATATAAGACAATTTTACTTTGAAGCTGAACAAATGTAGGTTAATACTACAAAATGTGAACAAAAGACAAAAAAAGAAAAACATTATACCAAGTGAAGGAGATCAGACACAGAGTAGTACATATTGTGTTTCCATTTATATAAAATGTATATATAAATCAATTTATGAATATGAAATTAGATTAATTGTTATGTAGGGCTGGGAAAGGAATTTTAAGGGGTGTGGAGTCTTTCTTTTTGAAGTAATGAAATTGTTGTAAAATTTTTGATATGATGAATGAACAACATTGTGAATATACTAAAAGCTATTGATTATACACTTTTGATAGATCATATGGCATGTGAATATATCTCTATAAAACTGCTTAATAAACAAATAAATAATTGTGTAAAAATAGTCAGAAATAGCAGCTGTGTACAGCAGGGAAACATAGAGAGATTGAGAGTTGAGGAATTTTCTTGTTTCTTTGTCCATTTTTTGTTTAATATTATTGAAATAATGAAAATGCTCTAATAATGATTGAAATGATGAATGCAAACTTTGGATGAATTGATTGTACACTTTGGATGAATTGTATGCTTTATTAATATGTATCAATAAAATTGATTTGTTTAAGGAATTGTGGGAACATGGTGATGCATTAAGCAGAAAAGGCACAGATATTACAAAAACAATAGAGAAATAGCCAAAGGCTGCCTCAGGGACCTGCTTTGGGGGTCAGCAGAACAGGACAACTCCCAGGAGGTTGAGGGACAGAGAGATGAAGAAGCTGAAACAACAAACTGTGAGTTACTAAACCTCCCAGCTGCAGGGAAAGGCTTCCCCTCCCCATCCCCTAGATATTCAGTAGGGATAAAACACCTGCTCATTTCAGCTGACTGAAAGGGGAGCAGAGGTCTTCCTCTCTGCCAGCTGTTACAAGGGAAAAGGGAGAGGGATTAAGGGGACTTTTCTTCAGTGAATTCAGCCAGCAGAGCCTGCTTTGAATTTTGGTTCTGGCCAGAGGAAAGCATACGAAAACCCAGAGATATACACCTCTGCAGAAAGGTGCTCCAACGAACGCCACCTGCTGACCGGTTTGGAAGATACATGGACAGAAACTGCTTTTAGAGGAATTCTCTCTTTTCCCCACCCCTCGGAGAAAATTTGTTACTCATTAGTGAGTCCCTGGCACAATTTTGGTAACTTAAGCTGGAAAATTTTAAAGACTTAGGATAAATTGAACCAAATATAAAAAAGCTGTGAAAAATAATAGGCAAGAGAGAGCAATTGGCCATCAGAGTAAATTCACCAACATATCAGATGCCTAGACATCAGCAAAAAATTACAAGCCATACTAGGAAACAGGAAGAGATGGCCCAGCCAAAGGAACAAACCAAATATCCTGAAGAGATTCAGGATTTTAGACAATCAGTGACAATCACACAATTCTCCTCAATCATTTTAAAGAATGGAAAGAAAATGTGACTAAAGAGATAAAGGATATTAAGAAGACACTGGGTGAGCATAAAAAACAAATTGAAAGTCTTCAAAGAAAAGTAATTCACCAAATGGGACTGAAAGAGATGATGGATGAGATTAAAAATACATTAGAGCACATAAGAGCAGATTTGAAATGCTTGAAGACAGAAGTTGTGATTTTGAAGACAGAACATCTGAACTAGAAAAGACAGAAGAAGAGAAACAGAAGAGAATGGAAAAAATGGAACAGGGTCTCAGAGAATTGAATGAAAATACAAAACACAAAAACATACACATTTTTGGCATCCCAGAAGGAGAAGGGAATGGAAAGGGGGCAGAAAGAATATGTGAGTAGATAATGACTGAAAACTTCCCTACCTTTATGAAAGACATAAATATCAACATCCAAGGACAACACACCCCAAAGATAATCAACACAAACAGACCTACCCTGAGACACCTACTATTTAGAATGACAAATATCAGAGATAAAGAAAAGATTTTGAAAACAGCAAGAGAAAAGCAAAGCATCACATACAAGGGAAACTTGATAAGATTAAGTGCCAACCTCTCATCAGAAACCATGGAAGAAGGAAGGAAGTGGTATGATGTATTTAAGTTATTGAAAGAGAAAAACTGCCAGCCAAGAATTCTGTATCCAGCAAAGCTGTCCTTCAAAAATGAAGGGGAGTTCAAAGTCTTCACAGACAAACACAAACTGATAGAATATGTTACCAAAAGACCAGAATTACAAGATATACTAAAGGGAGTGCTGCAGCCTGAAAGTAAAATACAAGGGCAAGAGATTTGGAGAAGAATGTAGAAATGAAGAATATTAGAAAAGGTAAAAAAATAAACTATAGTATGATATGACAACAGAAAGCCACAGGTCAAAATGGATGAAGTAAGTAATGCCTTTTCAGTCATAACATTGAATGTAAATGGCTTGAACTCCCCAATCAAAAAACACAGACTGATAGAATGGATTAAAACAATATGAGCTATCTATATGTTGTCTACAAAAGATTCACCTCAGATATAAGGACACAACCAGGTTAAAAGTGAAGAGTTGGAAAAAGATATTCCATGCAAATAGTAAACAAAGAAGAACTGGAGTAGCGATACTAATATTGGACAAAATAGAATTTAAATGCAAAACTGTTATAAGGGATGACAAAGGTCATTACATATTAATAAAAGGGGCAATTCACCAAGAAAAAATAACTATTCTAAATATTTATGCACCTAACCTGAGTGCCCCAAGATTCATGAGGCACATACTGGCAAAGCTGAAGGGAGAAATAGATGTCTCTACAAACTAGTTAGAGACTTCAATATACCACTCTCAGTACTGGATAGAGCATCTGGACAGAGGATAAATAAAGAAACAGAGAACTTAAATAATATGATAAATAAACTAGACCTAACAGACATCTATAGAGCACTGCACCCCAAAACAACAGGATATACATTCTTTTCAAATGCACACATATCCTTCTCCAAGATAGACCATATGTTGGGTCACAAGACAAGTCTCAATAAATTTAAAATGATAGAAATTATGCAGAACACTTTCTTTGATCATACTGGAATGAAGCTGGAAATCAATAATGGACAGAAAAAGGGAAAAGTCATAAAAATATGGAGATTAAAAAACACACTCTTAAACAATCAGTGGGTTGAAGAAGAAATTGCCAGGGAATTCAGGAAATATCTTGAGACGAATGAAAATGAGAACACAACATATCAAAACCTATGGGACGTAGAAAAGGCAGTGCTGAGAGGGAAATTTATAGCTCTCAATGCTTACATTAAAAAAGAAGAAAGAGCTAAAAATGACAAAATGACTGCACACCTGGAAGAACTAGAAAAAGAACAGCAAACTAATCCCAAACCAAGCCAACGGAAAGAAATAGTAAAGATCAGAGCAGAAATAAATGAAATTGAGAATAAAAAACCAATAGAGAGAATCAGCAAAACCAAAAGTTGGTTCTTTGAGAAGATCAACAAAATTGACAAACCTTTAGCTAGGATGACAATGAAAAAAGGGAAGACAAAAATAAATAAAATCAGAAATGAGAGGGGGGACATTACCACTGACCATGCAGAAATAAGAGTGATTTTAAGAGGATACTATGAACAACTGTATGCCAAAACAGTAGAAAATGTACATGAGATGGACAAATTCCTAGAAACACATGAACCACCTACACTGACTTTAGAAGAAAAAGAAGTCCTCAACAAACCAATCACAAGTGAAAAGATTGGAACAATCATCAAAAACCTCCCAAATATGAAAAGCCCAGGACCAGATGTCTTCACAGGTGAATTTTACCAATCATTCAAAGATGAACTAACACTGATCTTCAAGCTTTTTCAAAAAATTGAATAGGAAAGAATGCTACCAAACTCATTCTCTGAAGCCAACATCGCCCTAATACCAAAAACCAAAGATACTATGGAAAAAGAAAATTACTGACCAATATTCTTAATGAATATAGATGCAAAAATCCTCAACAAAATACTTGCAAACAGAATCCAAAAGCACAAAAGAATTATTCACCATGATTAAGTGTGCTTTATCGCAGGTATGCAAGGGTGGTTCATCACAAGAAAATCAATTAGTGTAATAAACAACATTGATAAATTGAAGAAGAAAAATCACATGGTCCTCTCAATTGATGCAGAAAAGGCATTTGACAAAATACAGCACCGTTTCTTGATAAAAACACTCCAAAAAAGTAGGGATAGTAGGAAGCTTTCTCAATATGATGAAGTGCATATGTGAAAAAGCTACAGCTAGCATTGTACTCAATGGTGAAAGATTGAAAGCTTTCCCACTAAGACAAGGAACAAGACAAGGATGCCCACTGTCACCACTATTATTCGATATTGTGCTAGAAGTTCTAGCTAGAGCAATTAGACTAGACAAAGAAAGAAAAAGCACCCAAAAAGGAAAGGAAGAAGTAAAACTTCCACTATTCACTGATGAAATGATCCTATACCTAGAAAATTCTGAAAAATCCAGAACAACAAAGCTACTGGAATTAATAGACAAGTTCAGCAAAGTGGCAGGATACAAGGTTAATATGCAAAAATCAATAGCGTTTCTATACACTACTGATGTGCAATCTGAGGTGAAAATCAGGAAAAAAAATTCCATTAATAATAGTAACTAAAACAATCAAATATTTAGGAATAAACTTAACTGAGGACAAAAAAGACCTGTATTTAGAAAACTACAAAACATTGCTAAAAGAAACTGAAGAAGACTTAAATAAATGGAGGGACATTCCGTGTTCACAGACTGGATGACTAAATATCGTTAAGATGTCAATTCAACCCAAACTGATTTACAGAGTCAATGCAGTTCCAATTAAAAACCCAACAGCCTTTTTTGCAGAAATGAAAAAACCAATATTCAAATTTATTTTGAAGGGTAAGGGGCCCCAAATAGTAAAAAAATATCTGTATAAAGAAGAAAGAAGTTGGAGGACTCTCACTTCCTGGCTTTAAAGCATATTACTTAGCTACAGTGGTAAAAAAAACAGCATGGTACTGGCATGAAGACAGACAGATTGACCAATGGAACTGAATTGAAAACTCAGAAATTGACCCTCATATCTACAGTCAAGAGATTTTTGACAAGGCTGTTAAGCCCACCCAGATGGGCCAGAAGAGTCTATTCAACAAATCATTCTGGGAGAACTGGATATCCATATCCAAAAGAAAGAAAGAAGAATTCTATCTCACACATTATACAAAAATTAACACAAAATGGATCAGGACTTAAATATAAAAACAAAAACCATAGAAGAAAATGTATTAAAACATATTCAAGATCCTGTGGTAGGTGGTAATTTCTTAAACCTTACACCCAAAGCATGAGCAACAAAAGAAAAAAAAAATAGATAAATGTGACCTCCTCAAAATTCAACACTTTTGCACCTCAAAGGACTTTGCCAAAAGGGTGAAAAGGCAGCCAATTCAAAGGGAGAAAATATTTGGCAATTACATATCTAATAAGGGTTTAATATCCATGATATATAAGGAGATCATAAAACTCAACAATAAAAAAGACAAAGTATCTGATTAATAAATGGGCAAAAGACTCGAAAAGACAACTGTCCAAAAAAGAAATATAAATGGTGAAGAAACACATGAAAAAATATTGAAAATCACTAGGGATTAGGAAAATGCAAATCAAAACTACAATGAGATATCATTTCATGCCTATTAGACTGCCTGCTATTAAAAAGTCAGAAAACTGTAAATGTTGGAGAGGATGTGGAGAGATAGGAATGCTTATTCACTGTTGGTGGGAATGTAGAATGGTACAGCCACTGTGGGGGACTGTTTGGCAGTTCCCAAGGAAGTTGAATATAGACTTGCTATGGAACCTGGCAATACTGTTGCTAGGTATATACTCAGAAGAACTGAGAGCAGTGACACAAATAGACATCTGCACACCAATGTTCATAGCATCATTATTCATGATAGCCAAAAGTTGGAAACAACCCAGATGTCCATCAACTGATGAATGAATAAACAAATTGTGGAGTATACACACTATGGAATATTGTGCAGTGATAAGAAGAAATGAAGTCGTGAAACACATGACAACATGGATGAACCTGGAGGACATCATGTTGAGTCAAGTAAGCTAGACACAAAAGGACAAATACTATATGATTGCCCTATTATGAACTAAATATAGTATATGAAATATAAATATGAGTAAAATTGCATATATAAGACCATTTTTCTTTGAAGCTGAGCAAATGTAAGTCAATAGTACAAAATGTTAATATCAGACCAAAAAAACCCAAAACATTATACTAAGTGAAGGAGACTAGACAGAGTACTACATATTGTATGATTTCATTTATATAAAATGTAAATATAAATCAATTTATAAAGATGAAATAAGTTTAGTGGTTATGTAGGTCTGAGGAAGGAATGCTAAGGGATGTAGAGTCTTTTTTTTTTTCGAGTAATGAAATTGTAAAATTTTTGATATGATGAATGTACAATATTTGGATTACACTAAAGGCCATTGATTATACACTTTGGATATAATAGCCAGAAACAGCAGCTATGTACAGTGGGGGAAGCATAGCAGGACTGAGAGGTGAGGAACTTTCTTGTTTGTCTGTTTTATGTTTATTATTATTATTATTGAAATAATGAAAATGCTCTAATAATGATTGAAGTGGTGAAAGCACAACTATGTGATTATAGCAAATACCATTGATTGTATACTCTGGATGAATTGTATGTTTATTAATATGTATTAATAAAATTGATTTGTTATTTGAAAAATTGATTTGTTTTAAGAAAACATGCAAAGGGCTTGGCACAGTGTCTGGAGCATGGTAAATATTCAATAAATGTTAGCTACTATATGGATAATAAATGAATAATCCAACTTTCCTCTTTAATCCAATACTCAAAACATAATATTGAGTAACTCGTGAACTACTTAAAACTCAGTATCTTCTATCACTATAAAGCAATATCCATGCTTCATAGTTTGTCTGTTAGGCTCTAACATGTATGTATATACAATCTATCTGTCTATCTATCTATCTATCTATCTATCTACCTACCTACCTACCTACCTATCATCTCTCTCTCTCTATCTCTATCTCTATCGCTATCTCTATCTATCTAACTATGATGATTTAAAGTTATATGAACCCAAGAAAATCATGTTCTCTAAGCAAATCCATTCTTGTGGGCTACTTTTGATTAGGTTACTTCAGTTAAGGGTCCTTTAATTATGTTACTTCAGTAAGGCATGGCCCAGGGTGGATCTTGATCCTCTTACTGGAATCCTTTATAAGGGAATGAAATTCAGAGGAAGAGAGAGAGAAAACCAGGAAAGCAGGATGCTGAATGCAAAAAAACCTGGAGAACAAAGAAAAGACCAGCTGATGACAGAGAAGTCCAGGGTTTGGAAGCTGGTCTTTGGGGAGAAATCATTGCCTGATGATGCCTTGATTTGGACATTTTCATGGCCTCAAAACTGTAAACTTGTAAGTCAATAAATACCCATTGTAAAAGCCAACCCATTTTTGGTATATTGCTTTTGGCAGCCTAGCGGACTGAAAAATTACCTTTCATCTATCCATTATATTCTGGACATCCTTTTAGTCATAATTTGGGAATATTTTAAGTGTTTTTGCATGATAATCTTAAATTATCAAATCATATCATTAGTTAAAGTAATAAATTTTTCTTACTACATAAGATAAAATGTCATAATTGGAAAAAGAATTTAGAATATAAATCAGAATTAATAATAAAAACAATAGAATCAATGGTACTGTGGTCATCTTCTCTTATTTGATAGTAGGCTTATTTCAAATAATTTAGATTAAGTCTCAGATTATGGTATATCAAACATAGGTAAGTCATTTAATTTAATGGAGCCAATCTTACTAGGAATTTCATCTTAAACTTAAGATAGCAACTATTTCAGCAATTGAAATTATGAGAGAAAAGTTTATCCTAGGAGAACTAACAAAAACATTTTACTTCATCAAGACTTTAATAAAACCTATGGCCCCTATTTCTTAAAAGCTCAAATTCTGTCATGCAATAATCTATTCCAGTGAAATCTCTTTCCATTTTCCACTTAGAAATTCAGTTTTTAATACTACTTATAAAAGACTATTCTGGGAAAATTAAACATTAGCTTTCCCCTATATGGATTCTGTGTCATACATTTTTCCTTTTTAAAAGTAAAAGAGAAAGAAATAAAAAAAAATCATATAACAGATATGTTTTGATACACATTAGGCCATTGTGACACTTTTCCAGTAGAAGATGAAATTACTAGTGAAATTACTATTTATTGTCTCATGGGTAATGTTTAGTCTATATCTAAAGCCATATAAATAAATTATTTGGAAGGCATAACAACTTTTGACATAGGGGAGGATTCCTTTCTACACTTTACCAGTTTCTAACTCAATGATTAGAATGGCCTACATCTTCCTTATGAAAACTGAGACTTGGAATGTACCAGTAAGCAGTAGCATACTAAGGTGTTGGAAGTGGGGGTTGGGGTGAAGGATAGAGGGAAGTTTTTCCCAATCAGGCAATAAAGGGTTGGACTGTCCATAGAGATTGTAAAAGCAATGTTTAAACTGAAAACAAACTAAAAGTTGGTCTGGTTTCTATTATCACCATGTGCGGGCAATTCTAAAAATGTCATTGATAATATATTCCCTCCCTTTGAGGGATACTATACTTTTTTATACCCTTTCTCCCTCTTGGTATACACTGCCAGTACATATTTGGAAATATTTTATTATTGAAATATGTATGGTAGGTTAATCCATCATTAAGGGTCAGCCTATCTATCTTCCTCCTATTTCAGTCTTTCAGGTATTTCTGGTAGGGATCTGATTGGCATTGGGCTAAGATTGTGACATAATAGTTTAAGATTAGTAGATATAGCAAGGTGAGGATCTATTGGTGTCCTATGAGTCCAACCCCTCAGATATTCTTGGTGTGCCCAGCAAGTATTTTAAAAAATGTTTTTTAATACGAATAGGAAAAAAATAGGCCCTTTATATTTTCCTGTAATCCCAACCACTTTTATGGCCCTGAGCTTCACATGCCACAATTTTCTACCTGGTCCTGTAGTATATGAGTTTATAACACTCACACTTTGCTACCTAGGGAACCTATGCTATTCTATTTCACAGGTGTATAGTTTATTAATAACAGCAGTAAACAGATTTTAGAGAATGCAAAGATTTAATGTTTACTTTGAGTTTTACATTGAGAAAATGATGTGTAAAATTTTGGTGATTCAGTAATATGTTTTATTCATAAGATTGAGTATGGGCTTTGGAATAGGAGAGCTTGAAGTTAAACTTCACTACTTTCTAGATGTGTAACCCTGTCTAAGTCAAATAGCCCATCTGGAATCAGTTTCCTCACCTGTTAAATAAAGATAATAAAATTTTTAATGTTTAATTTAACCATAAATCAAAGTAAATATTGAGTGGGCTGAATATTTAAAAGATGAAAAATTACTATGCAATAAAATAGAATAAAATGTAATGATATACAGAATTTAAATAAGAATAGGCAAGAATTTTCTAAACATTAAAGGAAATGAAAAAAATCACCAAATAAATATTACACAATTTGACATATAAACCTGGGAAGAAGGCAATTTGGTGTATCAGATATACCATTAAGCAAACCAAATGTAAATGATAAACTAATATTTTAAAAGTTCTTTATGAAAACCTCTAACATAGTAAAAAAAATTAGAAAAATAAATGAGCAATAATTCACAAATAAAAAATGGGCAAATTAAATGAGGAAATAATTCACAATGAACATAAGAAAAATGTTCGACATCACTCAGACTTTTAGAAATTTTAAAATTAAAACAAAAATGTTCTGATTTGCATATGACATATACAACAGCTAAAATTATAGTAGAATCCAGGTTAGAAAGCATACACTATTAAAAACTATTGGTAAGCATGTCAATGTTTTGGAAAGCAATTTTATGGCTTAAACAAAGAATGTTAAGAGTTTCAAATCCAATCCTCTTACCTAAGAATATTTATGTCAATACAAATAGAAAAAATTAGATATAACTATCCCACTAATAAAGAATGTTTAAATGCATTATGGATCATTACATCCTTATGATCAATTATATGCAATACAATTAAAAATATATAATAGAGTAAGAAAACACAACATATTAAATAAAATGCATATCAATAGCTGTAACCATAATTTTCTTTAAAATATTTTTATGTACAAAATATGGAATAGAAAACATTAAATTGTTAATAGAAAATTTGTTTATTTAACAAATATCTCCCGACCCCTTGCTATGTGCCAAACCCCACTCTAGAAGCTTTACAATTATTAAACCCTTCAATTTTGATTATAACCCTAGGAAACAGGTGCCATTATCATCCCTATGTTATAGGTGAAGAAACTAAGGCACAGAGAACTTAAACAATTTATCCAAAGACAAACAGCCAATAAGTGGCAAAGCAGAATTTGTACCCAGGCACTCTGACCTCACAATACAAACTCATTACAACTATTACCTGCACAACTTATTACTGAATAATTTTATTTTCTTCTTTATAACATTTAATATATTCTAAATTGAATATTATTGGGCGTTAAATCATGTACCCTACAAAAGACATGTTCCAAGTCTTATTCCATGTTTCTCTGGGTGTGTATTCATTCAAATAGGACCTTTGAAGATGATATTATTAGTTAAGGTGTAGCCACATTTGTGACATAGTCATCAAAAACCAGGGAGGCAGACATAAGAAGAGAGATTGCTAGCACACTACAGACTCCAGGAGAAAGCAAGCCATGCCAATACCTTGATGTTGGATTCTAGCCTCCAAAACCATGAAATGCCTGTTGGTTAAGCCAACCCATTCTATGGTATTGTCATAGCAGCTCTGGCAAACTAAGACAAATATGTCATAATGTATAATTATAAAGAAAATAATAAGGAAGATTTCAAATATCTCTCTCACAAAGTTGTTTTGAATATTTAAGTTTAAAAATGTATTTTAAATCTCATAAAGCTCTGATAATTAATTTAAAGTGATAGCTTAAGATAAAAATTAGATGGGTGGATAAGATCAGAGAGCCCAAAACAGATACAGGTGTAAGTAAAGTCATGATTTGTAGTAGAAATTATGTTATATACCATTTGGAAGGAAAATTAGCTGTGTGTGTGAACAAATAAAATGAAATTAGATTCTTACTTAGCAAAACAATAAAAATGTTATAGTCAGTGGATAAAACTCACATATAAAATATAATTAATACTTTTTACAGAAAATTACAGGGGTAATTTTGTATCTTTAGGACAGGGAAGAATGTTTCTTTACCAAGTACACAAAGAGAAAATAATAAATGAAAGCATTGAAAAATTTAATTTAATGGAAGATAAAACTTGTGTCTAAGATTGTTACCTTTAACTTCATGGAAGATAAAAAATTCCAGCCAAGATCACTAAAGTTAACTTCATTAAAGTTAAAAACTTTTAACTAAGATTGCTAAATTAAACTTCATTGGCATTTAAGATTTCTGGCCATTAAAGGACGTCATAAGCACAGTTAAAAATCGTCCCCAAACTGAAGGAATGTATTGGTAATTAATAAAATGGCGAAAGACTTCAGAATCTAAAATAAATAAAACCAACCAACCAAGAAACTTCAAAATTAATAATGTGAAAAACCCACAGCTAACGTCATACTCAATGGTGAAATGCTAAAGGCTTCCCTTCAAAGACTGGAACAAGATAGCCATGCCCACTCTCACTACTCTTATTTAACATTGTGTTACAAGTACTTGCTCGAGCACTTAGGCAAGAAAAAGATATAAAAGGCATTCAAATGGGAAAGTAATGAGTAAAACTTTCACTACTTGCAAAGGACATGATCCTATATGAAGAAAAACCCCTCAAAAATCTACAACTAAGCTTCTAGAGCTGACAAATGAATTCAGTAAAGTGGCAGGATATAAGATCAACATGCAAATTTCACTATCATTTCTGTCCACTAATAAAAAGCAATCTGAGGAGGAAGTCAAGAAAGAAATTCCATTTACAATAGCAACTAAAAGAATAAACTTAACTAAAGATGTAAAGGACTTGTACACAGAGAATGTTACAACATTGTTAAATGAAGTCAAAGTAGAACTAAATAAATGGAAGACTATTCCATGTTCATGGATTGGAAGACTAAACATCATTAAGAGTCCTACCCAAATTGATTTACAGATTTTACATGATCCCAATAAAAACTACAAGAACAATTTTTACTGAATTGGAAAAGCTAGTTATGAAATTTATTTGGAAGGACAAGGGAAAAGCGAAAAACATATTGAAAAAGAAAAAACAAAATTGGAGGAATCATGTTACCTGAATTTAAAGTATATTACAAAGCTAAAATGGTCAAAACTGCATGGTATTGACATAAGGATAGACATACTGACCAATGGAAACAAACTGAGAGTTCTAGTATAGATCCTCACCTGTATGGTCAACTGATATTTGACAAGGCCACCAAACACATTCAACTTGGATAGAATGGCTTCTGCAATAAATGGTTCTAGGAGAACTGGATACCCATAGCCAAAAAAATGAGAGAAGATGGTCATCTCATGCTCTATACAAAAATTATCTCAAGATGGATCAAAGACCTAAATATAAGACCCAAGATCATAAAACTCCTAGGATATAATGTAGGGAAACATTAACGAGAACTTGTAGTAGAAAATGGTTTCATAAACTTTACACCCAAAGCACTAGCAACAAAAGAAAAAATAGATAAATGGGACCTCCTCAAAATTAAAAACTCTTGTGCTTTAAAGGAGTTTGTCAAAAAGTGAAAAGACAGCCTACTCAAGGAGCGAAAATATTTGGGAACCACTTATCTGATAAGAAATTAATGTATAGTATATATAAAGAAATCCTACATCTCGAAAATAAAACAACAAACAACCTGTATTAGTCAACCAAAGGGATGCAGATGTAAAATACCAGAAATTGGTTGGTTTTCATAAAGGGTATTTATTTGGGGTAGAAGTTACAGTCACAAGGCCCTAAAGAGTCCAGCTCAAAGTACATAAGAGGTACTTTCTCACCCAGAGTCTGTTGCCACGTGTTGACGCAAGATGGCAGGTAATGTCTGCGAGGGTTCAGTCTTCCTGCTACTCCCAAGGCTTCATGGTCCCAGCTTCTTAAAATCTCATCCACAGGATGGGACAAGTCTTGTCTCTCTCCCAGGGCTCATTTCTCTCCGGGCTTAGCTGCCTTGCTCTCTCCACAAGGCCAGCTGCAAACTGTCAGGTGAATTGCTTGTCTCTCTTCCTGGGGCCTCTGCCATGTCTAATGGAGCTTTCCCTCTTTTCTCATGTATCTGCTTCTCTGTGTGCTTAGTTCCCAGACTACTGGATCAAAACTCTAACTTTCTCCTCTGCCATGTTGTTTTCTTTGTGAGTTCCTACCCACTAAGGGAGAGGGACTCAATGTCCTACTGATGTGGCCCAATCAAAGCCTTAATCATTATTTAATCAAGTAAAAGTGAAACCTCTGAATCCAATCCAATCTAATATGCCCAGAGGAACAGACCAGTTCCAAACATAACCCAATATCTATTTTTGGAATTCATAAACAATATCAAACTGCTACACAACCCATTTAAAAAATGGACAAGAGATTTGAATAGACAAGTTTCCAAAGAGAAAATACAAATGGCTAAAAAACACTTGGAAAGATGCTCAACATCACTAGCTATTAGGGAATGCAAGGCAAAACTACAATAAGATATCACTTTACACCTACTAGACTGGTGGCTACTAAAAAAATAAAGAACTGCAAGTGTGGGAGAGGATGTGGAGGAATGGGGACACTCAGTACACTGCTGGTGGGTATGTAGAATGGTGCAGTCATTGCAGAGAACAGTTTGGCAGTTCTTCAGGAAGCTAATTATAGAGTTGCCTTATGATCCAGCAATCCCACTGCTGGGGATATACCCAGAAGAATTGAAATCAGGGACATGAACTTATATATGCTTACTAATATTCATAGCAGCATTATTCACTATTGCCAAAATTTGGAAGAAACCCAAGTGTCCATAACAGATGAATGGATAAGCTTCTGCAGTATATACATACAAAGGAATATTACTTGGCTGTAAGACACATGTGACAACATGGATGAATCTTGAAGACCTTATGTTGAGTCAAGTAAGCCAGTCACATGGAATATTTGAAGGACAAATATTGCATGACCTCACTGACATGAATTTGCACAAATTGAGCAAACACACAGACTAGATTCTGGAAGACAGGTTATCAGGAGACAGAAGGGAAGTAGAGTATGGTGTGCCAATGCTCAAAATGGGCAAAACCCATGATAATGTGGAAAGGGGTGGTTTGGCAGTGGAGGGAGGTGATGGTGTTGCAGGGAAGTGAGTGGAGTCGATGGTGCTGGAAGAATGTGAGGGTGAGCAGCATGGAAGTGTTGGGATGGGCTTTCCATGGAACTGAGGAAAGGACTGGAGAAAGGAACAGGTGAACTATGGGGATCTGTAGCTCTGTGGTTGAAACTACAATGGTGGGAATGTGTTTGTT
This sequence comes from Cabassous unicinctus, assembly GCA_029593785.1. Lineage (NCBI taxonomy): Eukaryota > Metazoa > Chordata > Mammalia > Cingulata > Chlamyphoridae > Cabassous > Cabassous unicinctus. The sequence goes on from JAQZBX010029008.1 coordinate 26,821, forward strand.
TTTGGCAAATATGGCAAAGGAGGATCACTGGTGCAGGGTGTTGTTGTTGGTGGGATATGTGGGCAAAGGTACACCTGGGGCATGCTTCTACAGAATATGAATGTGTTCCTCTTGGCATAGGGTCTTATCTCAGTGGGCAGAGACCCACATGATAGACAAGAAAATATTAAACTCCCATCCTGGGGAGTCCTGCTACATTCTCAAATAGAGGGGCAAGAAGATCTCGAGTATGTAAGTAGCGCCTATTAAGAAAAAACAGACCAGTATGTCGAGTTCTTAATATTAATGCATGTAACTATGAACCTTATTCATCAAAAATTGAAATTAAGGTTGCCATGCTTTATGAGGGGAGGGGTAGGGAAGAATGGGTTGAGCATAGGACATCTTTGGGGCATAGGAATTGTTCTGCATGATCTTACAATGACAGATACAGGCCATTTTACATTTTGCCAGAACCTATAAAAGCATAGGGTGCAAAAGTTAAATGATAATGTAAATCACTTGACCATGGTTAGTAGCAATGCTTCGATATTTGTTCATCCATTGTAATAAATGTACCATATTCATGTAGGATGTTATTGGTATTGGAGGATGTTGCAGTTGGGCAGTTTGATGTAATTATGAATTCCAAAAATACAATTGGATCATGCTTGTAAACTGATCTGATAATCTGGGTATGATTAAGTTATGATTAGGGCGTTGACC
>JAQZBX010029009.1:0-27525 GCA_029593785.1 Cabassous unicinctus
GTGTTGGCTTTTATAAAGGGGATTTATTTGGGGTAAAAGCGTACAATTCCAAGGCCATGAAAAGTCCAACTCGAGGCACCATAAGAGGTGCTTTCTCACCCAAGTCAGCCGCCACATGTAGAAGCAAGATGGCAGGCAACCTCTGCTTGGTCTCTGCCTTCCCCTCTGGGCTTCCTCTCTCAGGCTTAGCAGCTCTGCTTTCTTCTGGGATTTCAGCTGCAAGCTGGCATAGGGCTTGTCTCTTTCCTGGCCTCCTATAACAGTCTCTGCTGTTCTGCTCACTTCCCAAATTCAGCTGTAAGCCATCAGGCAAATGGCTCATCTCTCCCCTGGGCCTCAGCTGCTTGAGCCTCTCCTTTCTGTCACATGGCGGGATCAAAAATGGCAGAGCTCTCTTTTCCTGTGTCTATCTCAGTGAGTGTCCAATTATATCAGACCCAGTAAAGAGTAGAGACTCAACCTGAGACATACCTCACTGACATAGTCCAATCAAAAGCCTTAAAGCATTCTTATTAAGTAATCTAATCAACAGTCCCTCAACTGAATTCAATGCAATCAATGGATATCACACCCAGAGGAATAGATTAGTTTACAAACATATTATCTCTCTTTTGGGGATTCATAAATAATCTCAAATGGCCACACAGAGTTTAATTGCATAATTAATTTTCTGCCTCTATCTTCTCTCTTATCCACTCCCATCTTTGCCTCTCTTCACCCTGAATCATCCTAAATTTGAAGATGCTGCCTAGAAAGATTGATATCTCTTTCTCTTTCCTGTGCAGGATAGAAAGCTCAGAAAATCTGTGGCTGGGAAAGCCCACAGGGCATCCCTAGGCTGGGCAAACTTCCACAGAAAGCTTGCAGGCAGATTTAGACCTAGTTTCAGGACTCAGGGATGATCTGAGAAAGACTGGCTTTCAAACATGAAAAGAGCCGCAGCCCTCCCGCTACCCCAGAGGGATGAAGGTGAGCAAGCCGAGTATTGTAAATGTTCCAAGTCTGAAATATCTAAATCAGGGGTTCTTTTATTTTTTGTTCCATGGACCCCTTTGCCAGTCAGGTGAAAACCACGGACCCCTTACTATGTCCACGCTATACTGTGTATTATTTAATAAATATATCACATGCGCACCAACACATCCCCACAAGAACAATGTATTTTTGAATTTCAATTCAAGCTCACAGACCCTTTGTTAAGAACCCCTGATCTAAATGGACCTCTACTCTATTCTCCAAGTCTGTGTCCCCAACCTTGCCCCCACCCAACCCTTCTTCCTTTTGGACTCCATGTACCTCCAAACCTTTCAGTTTGAACTTTCAGCTCAGGTGAGACCTACTCTTATTCAGTTATTAGGAGCACATTGGTTAAATATAAACACCTTAGGTTCCTCTTCACAAAAGAATAAAGAGTGGCAGACAGTTCTGCTGAAATGGAATATCATACTGTACTTAAAATATATATCCAGTCTTTATTCTCCTGTGGCCAGTATATCTTTTTTTTTTTTTTTTTTTTTTTTTTAATTAATACTAACTACATTCCCTCAACACCACGACTTCAAATTTATTTTCAGCTTTAAATGTTGTGCCTGCTTGTCTGGAGTTGTGCTCTTTGTTGAGTGTTACAGCTATTGACTCATAGACTGATACAAGTCCCAGAAGATGGCTTTTGAAGCTAAGGACCAACAGAGCTTTTGGACTCAAACTATTTACAAGTACTCTAAAAATGGGGTTTCTCAACCTTTCAACTATTGACATTTTGGGCCAGCTAATTCTTTGGTTTAGGGGTTGCACTATACTTTGCAGGTTGTTTAATAGCACTGCTAAGCTCTCCTGACAAGTTACCAGGAACACACTCCCCCTCTCAAGTTTTGACAACTAAAAATGTCTCCAGGCATTGCCAAATATCCTCTGGGGGCAAAATCATCCCCTGTTGAGAACTGCTCTAGAAGTATCTCAAAGTAGTAGTTACCTAATTCACACCTCCATGGGAGAATTTCTGGCATCAGGGATGAGGCTATAGCTTTTCTTTGTATTCAATAAACTAAGCTCAGAAGTCTTCATCTAGAATAACCACCAAATCATACATCTCTTGTTATAGAATTTTTTTAAAAAGGTTTATTTATTTATTTATTTATCCTCCCCTTGCTGCTTGTGTTTTACTGTGTCCATTCGCTGTGTGTTTCTTCCGTGTCTGCTTATCTCCCCCTTGCTGTGAGGTCCTGCTGCATCAGCCCACCTTGCCGCGCGGGCCGGCCTGCTCTCACAAGGAGGCCCCGGGAAGTGAACCCGGGGCCTCCCGCATGGTAAACGGGAGCTCTATCCATTGAGCCACACCCGCTTCCCTAGAATATTTTTAATAAACTCAAATATATTGAAATTTCCTTAACCTGTCTACCTGATACAAAGTTGAGGGGGAAATGACAGTTATTATTTAAATTGGATTAATGTCAAAATATTATTTATTAATCTGATTGTTTATTAATCAAACAACTGTCTTTTCTTACTTTTTATGTGGATCCTCAACCACAGTGTCATAAATATGTGTGTGTATGTGTTTGTTTATTTATACATATAATTATTATTTCCAAGGAGTGTATATTCATTGTGGATAAGTTATTTTTAAAACAATAAGCAATTTAAAAAGTCAGGAGTAATCTCAACATTCAGATACAGCCATTGTTTCCATTTTGCAGTATCTCCCTAACATTCATTTTATATTACTTGTCTCCTGCTTTGGGATCTTTACTAATTCAAATTTGATATACTGCATTAAAATAATAATGTTTTATCTAATTTTAAAATTTGAGACACAAGACTTTCTACAATAGACAATGGTTGATTCTTAGTTTTTAGTTAATCTGGGCCTTGCCTTGCTCTAATGAATCTCCTGAATTAAGACATTTTAAAATGATAATTTTAAAAGTGCAGGCTGCCTAAAAGTAAAGTGGTAACAAACACATTTCATGGTACTTGCTGTATGTTGGTACTGGTGTGAGCCCTGGGGAGACTGAGATGAATGGTCATTTCTGGCTTCTAGAAGCTTGGTCAAGAGGCAAAGAAAAGCAACTAGGCCAACAATTGCAATGCAATGAGAAGTGCTGCAAAAAGGATTAGACATTTGTGAGTCTGCAGAGAAGTGCTGAACTACAAACTGATTTTGGGCATTGATAGAAGGGTATTGGGGGCACTGAGTGGGTACAGAAAGGATTCTTTTAGAAAGTGGAAAAGGCTGTGTTTTAGTTTCCTGGGCTGCCCAAACAAATATCATGAAATTGTCTGGCTTAAACAATGGGAATTTATTTTGCTAAAATGCGCAAATCAAGGCATCATCAAGGCAATGCCTTCTCCCAGAAAACTGTGCCATTCTGGGACTGGCTGCCAGTGAGCCTTGGTTCCTCTGTCACATGGCAAGGCACAGGGTGGTGAATCCTGGTCTCTTTCTTTTTTTCTGGTTTCTGTTGATTTCAGTGTCTGAATTCATTCTGTTTATAAAGGACTCCAGTAATAGCTCTACAACCATCCTGACTGGGACACACACCTTAATTAAAGTAAGCTCATCCAAAGGTTCTACTTACAGTGGGTTCTCACCCACAGGGATGGATTAGATTTAAGAACATGTTTTCTGGGGTACATACAGCTTCAAACCACCACAGGGCATTCTGTAAGAAAGATTTTAATGTTCAAAGACTCAAATGCCTGAAAGAACCCAAGACACTGGAGTATCTTTGGAAAGCTGGACTGTGCTAGAAAGTACTGTGCACAAAGGAAAGAGGCAAGGGATGAGACTAGAGAGAAAAGCTTGTCCAGATGCTGAACGATATTGTCTAATAAGCTAAGGAAATGGACTTTTCTCCTGAATGTGACTGGGATTCACTAACAAAATTTAGATAGTCATTCGAAAGTTCATTTTCATTCACATCATTGTTCAGTAAAATCAAAATGAGAAATATGTTCAGAGAGAATGAAGGTGTTAAACACAGTAGTAAATGCTGGTTCTTGGTGCCTACCAGCTAAAAGTTTGTATAGTGGAAAAAAAGAGCAAATAGCTTGGATAGAATGTAGGTTTCATTTATCAGAAAAAGTAGGCTGTAGTATCTAGACCCTCTGTATTAGTCAGTGTTCTCTCGGGAAACAGAATCAACAGGAGATATCTGTCAATAATATGAGATTTTATAAGAGTCTCTCATGCAACCATGGGGATGCACAAGTCCAGGTTCAGCAGGCAGGCTGCAAACGATGGGCTCCAATGAAAGTCCAATGAAAGGTCCTTGATGAGTTTCTGGGAGAAGTTGGCTGTCCAAAGACGAGCTGGGAAATTCTCTCTGAATGTTGAAATCACTTCCCCTTTTAAGGCATTCAACTGATTGGATAAAAACATCACCCATTGTTGATGCAATCTCCCTGATTGATGCAGATGTAATCAGCCATCCACACAGTAAACTCACTGGTGATCGAGGTCCATAAATGCTCTTGTATTACAATTAGCCCAGTGCTTGCTGGACCAAACACCTGGAAACAATTACCTGGCCGAGTTGACACATTAGCCTAAGCATCACACCCTCGTACGTAGATTTTACCTAAGAGTGTGATTAATAGTATAGGGTAGTTCAACAGCAGAGGCACATTTCAGAAGATTGCTGAATAGCACACAGTAGCAAATACATTATATTGAGTGATCCACAATAGAAAATACATTATATTGAGTGATCCCAGTGACATGATATACTTTTTACAAGAGAACATTGAAGAAATGATCCAGATATCATAAATGATCTAGATACCATGTTTACTGTTGAAGGTGTCATTTATGCTTATATCCTTCAAAAATTCAAGGTTCTTAAGTTATTATACTTATTTTCTCAGGACTCCCTACTTTTCTTCCCACTTAAATGATTAAATTTGGTTAGACATTGGAAGGGAGATTGACATCTTACTCTGACATTATATTACAAAAACAGTAAAATGTTATGTTTATTGTCTTCTTAAAATTAACTCTTATCCCTTAGAGTTAACATCTGCTAAATAATTTTTAACAGAGAAAAATAGTCAAACCAAGAAGAAATGTATTCTTTTCTAGTAAGAACCCTAACTTGTATATGTCCACTCCATAAATCAAATAATTACAATTTTGATATATTGTCTTTTCTTCATTCTTAATATCTTCTGTATGCACTCTTTGTTGTTCTTAAACATTATTTATGTGCTACATATAAGTAAAAATAGATTACATTCTTATATATATATTTATTGCTCTAGAAAAGGTATTTTGTTTTCAGAATTCACGTATAATATGCAGATTACTGACCAGCATTTTTACAGTTTTTTTAAAAAACTCATACAAAAAGAGTACATAAAGAATAGCCTGTAAGTCTATGTATAAAGAAAATAAGATTAAGCCATAATCTTTATGTCCCCTATAGTGTTGTTCATGTAAACCCCTCTTCAAAGATAAAAGCAGAATATAGCCCATCAGGTACTTGAGGGCTCTGGTTAATTGCTTAAGGTGGTAAATGTACCCACAGTCGCTCTGTAATCTCTTTCCTACCTTGACTATTGGGATGATTTGACAAAACTGATATTTTCTCTCGCTTTGTCACCACCACTATGCTCTAGCTTGGCAGGTTTCAAATATTAGTGGGCAGACAGTCAACTGGGGAGCTTATTAAAGATGTTAATTCATGGGCTCCATCCCAAAGAACTGTTTGTATAGGACCACAGTAGAGTCCTAGGAAACTGCTTTTTTAACAAGTTCCCCTTGGTAATTTTGTGTAACTGCTGAATCCTTTCTGCAAGGATAGCCGTGATGGTTAGAGGCAGTGTTCATTCAAATGACGGCACATGTCCTAAATTCTAAACCAATATCAAGATTCATTTGTAGGAAAATATGGTGCTAAATAATGTTTGTGATTAAGAGTTAACATACGTAGAATTAGTTCCTGAATTCATTAGTGGACACTTTCTACAGAATGCAAATGTAATATACCACACATAACATTAAAAACTTATGTACGACTCTTCCTCCTTACAACTACTTATTATTTGCCAAACTGTTCTAGGTATGTATGTATGTGTGCACACACATACAATTTTTCAAATAAAAAGTGACAAAGTGATAATTTTACCCCCAAGGAACACAGAGCAAGGCCTATATGAACAAATCAACAGAAGTTATTGAAAAATATAGAAGACTTGAACAGATGGAAAAACCTGCCTTGAATCTAAATAGGAAGATGATTTTTATAAAGAAGGAAATTCTGTTCTATTGGTCAGTATGTCTCTTCTTATTCCAATACCATGCAATATTGACCACTGTAGCTTTGTAGTATGCTTTAAAGTCATGATTCCTCCAATTTCTTTTTTCTTTTTCAATATGTTTTTGTCTATTTGGGGCCCCTTGCCCTTCCAAATAAATTTCATAATTGGCTTTTCCAATTCAGTAAAAAATGCTGTTGCAATTTTTATGAGGATTGGGTCATGTCTGTAAATCAATTTGGGTAGGATAGACATCTAAATAATATTTAGTCTTCTAATCCATTCCATGTTCAAGGGACCCCGAACAGCCAAAAACATATTGAAAAAGAAAACTAAATTGGAGAAATCATGTTACCTGACTTTAAAGCATACTATAAAGCTACAGTAGTCAAAACTGCATGGTAATGACACAAGGACAGACATACTGACCAATGCAACTGAATTGAGAGTTCTGATATAGACCCGCACATATACAGCCAACTGGTATTCGACAGGGTCACCAAGCCCTCTCAACTGGGACAGAAGAGCCCCTTCAACAAATGGTGCTGGGAGAACTGGATATCCATACCCAAAAGAATGAGGATCACCGTCTCATGCCCTATATAAAGATTAACTCAGGATGGATCAAAGGTCTAAATGTAAGAGCCAAGACATAAAGCTCCTAGAAGATAATATAGAGAAGCATCTACAAGATCTTGTAGTAGGAAGTGGTTTCATAGACTTTACTCTTAAATTGTGAACAATGAAAGAAAAATAGACAAATGGGACCTCCTCAAAATTAAAAACTTTTGTGCTTCAAAGGAGTTTGTCAAGAAAGTGAAAAGATATCCTACACAATGGCAGAAAATAGCTGGGAACCACTTATCCAATAAGGGTCTAATATCAAGCATATATAAAGAAATCCTACATCTTGCAGATGAAAAAACAAAACAACCCATTTTAAAAATGGGCAAGAAATTTGAATAGACACTTTTCCAAAGAGGAAATAAAAATAGTTAAAAAGCACATAAAAAGATGCTGATCATCACTAGCTATTGGGGAAACACAAATCAAAACTACAATGGGATATCATCTTACCTCTATTAGACTGGCTGCTATTAAAAATACAGAAAACTACAAGTGTTGAGGAGGGTGTGGGGACACTTATCCACTACTGGTGGGAATATAATGGTACAGCCATTGTGGAGGACAGTTTGCCAGTTCCTCAGGAAGCTAACTATAGAATTGCCGTATGATCCAGCAATCCCATGACTGGGTATATATCCAGAGTTGAAAGCAGGGACATGAACAGATATATTCACACTAATGTTAATAGCGACATTATTCACTATTGCCAAAAGGTGGAAGCAACCCAAGTGTGCATCAACAGATGAATGGATAAGCCAATTGTGCTATATATTTACAATGGAATATTATTCAGCTGTAAGAAGGAATGAAGTTTTGACACACATGACAAAATGGATTAATCTTGAAGACCTTATCTTGAATGAAGTAAGCCAGTCACTGAAGGACAAATATTGCATAACCTCACTGATATGACTTAAGCATATTGAGCAGACTCACAGAGATAGAGTCTGTACGATAGATTACCAGGAGACAGAAAGGGAGTGGAATGTGGTGAGCTGATACTCAAAATGGGCAAAACCTAGGATAAGGTGGAAGGGGGTGGTTTGGCAGTGGATGGGGGTGACGGTGCAGGGATGTAAGTGGGGTCAATAGTTTTGGAGTGTGAGGATGAATGGGTTGGGGGGGGTTGGACTATCCATGTAACTGCAGAGAGGCTAGAGGAAGGAACAGATGAACTCTGGGGAGGTGGAGGTCTGTGTTTGAAAATACAATTGTGGGAATATTCTTTTCACAAGTATGGCAGGGGAGGGCCACTGGTGCAGGGTGTCGATGGTGGGGGGATGTGTGAGTAAGGGTGCACCTGGGGCATGCGTCTATGGAATATGAATATGTTGATCTTGTCATAGGGTTTTATCTCAGTGAGTGGAAACCCACACAATAAACAACAAAATATTAAACTCCCATCCTGGGAGTTCTGCTGCATTCTCAAATAGAGGGGCAAGAATATTTAAAGTATATAGGCAGTGCCTAATAAAAGAAAACAGACCAATATGTCACGTCCTCAATATTATTGCATGTATTTATGAATCTTATTCTTGTAAAATTGAAACTTATCCTAATAATAACTATTTCCTAAGAGTTACCTCTTGAAAACCTCCTTGTTGCTCAAATCTGGCCACTCTCCAAGCCAAACTCAGCAAACAAACACCCTACCTTCCCCCAGCATGGGAGATGACTTCCGTGGATAAGCCTCCCTGTCACTGAGGGATTTATACCAAGCACCAACCAGCGATACATTTGGAAAAAGACCTTGACCAAAAGGGGGAAGCATAAAATACAAAAGAGTTTTTATGGCTAAGCAATTTCAAAATGAGTCGGGAGTTCATTCCAGAGGTTACATTTATGCACATCTCAGGCAGAGCTCACTAACGGCCACTGTGAACCAAACCTCAAATAGGGGTGCTCCTGAGGGCTCTAGAGCTGTTTGGACACTATAGGCAAGGCATACAACCCCTTGAAATCAGCACCCTGTTGGAGGGCCTTACTCTGAAATATATGACAATCTATTTCCCAATGTAACAGAGTTAGACTCATTTATAATTTCCCTACACAGGATTCTTATACCCCTTTTATCTGAACCTATAATTAACACTATAGCCAGTAAATATATGTCTCAGAGACATAAATCTTTGGTCTGTTCATAAGCGACCTGACTTCTTATGCATCTGTAGTCAGTTCAATCAATGCCAGCAGGATTTGGCCTCTCTATGCTCTCAGCTCTGCCCTCCTTTCACTGTTTTAGCTTCATTTTTAGGTTCCACAATGTGGCCTCTCAGCACTCCAATATTACATAATTAGAATGCAAAACATATGTCTCTAATTGCTTAAACAAAATTCCCCAGGGGAGCGGATGTGGCTCAAGCAGTTGAACTCCCACCTCCCACATGGGAGGTCCCAGGTTCAGTTCCTGGTGCCTCCTAGAAAAACAAAAACGAACAAGCAAAACAAACAAGAGAGCCAACTCGGGGAAGCCGATGTGGCTCAGTGGTTAAGCTCTGGCTTCCGACATACGAGGTCACGGCTTCAGTCCCCAGCCCCTGGTACGTCAAAAAAAAAAAAAAAAAAATTCCCCAGATTTGAGCTTTTTTGCTCCTGTTTGATCTGACTAGGACTGGGAGCCCATCCTTGAACCTGTCACTATGGCTAGGAGGATGGAAGGTACAAAGAGCTTATTCCAGAGCTTACGCTTTATTCAGAGATCCAGGGGTGAATTAGCTGTGTAGCAACCACATGGTCTGAGGAGAGATCACTCAAACAAAAATCAATGTATTGTCATCACAAGAAGAAAGTGGATACTGGGCCGAAAAATAATAATTATTCAACTAATATAGTCCATGGTCCCAACTAGTGCCAGCATACAACCCCACACCCAGTTTCTCGGACTAATAGGAAATCATCTCAGACAGGTACACACATGGCTTCTCAAGGTTTGGCAACTAAAACTACATAAATTCCTGAGCACTCCCAAACACACCCCATATAAAATTGAGGAATTGTGAACTCCCATTTATTAAAAGAGGAGACACTTCCATTTCCATTGTTGGAGAACACACTTGTTACAGACAAACCTTCCACTTAGTTAGAAAAGCTGAATAAAATTTAAAATACATCTGAGTGAAGGCAATGAGGAAATACCAAGCCAGTGAGATCTCAAAGAGAAAAAGGACGCAGACTAGGGCCAGCATCCCATGCTGCATTTTGGTAATTTGTCAGTTCCAAAGCAACAATTGATAGATGTAAAAGCGAAGCTGAAAGTACCAACTGAGAAGGTGAGAGGCTAGGCAAGATTAGGCTAATGAAGCAATCAGTAAAACCATTAGAGTAAGAATCATATTTTGCATCTTGGAATGTTGATTTTGGTGGCAGCGTGAGTGAGACCACTTTGATAATATCACAGTGGGATATTTGTAGGAGAACATTCTGGAAAACAATTCTAGAAATTCTCAGAAATTTGGTCACAGGAATGTCTTCCCATATTCTAACTTTTGGTATATGTTATTAGTAGATATGCCCTTCAGGACTGAAGCATTCTTACCCTGGCTGCTGGAAATATTGGATATTGACAATACATAGTTGAGTAGCTTCTTCAGGAATTGCCCTAAGTCAAAAGGGGCTGGGTCACCCCAAGTTTGCAGCCCCTTCCCAGGGGAACTCACATGAAATAACTAGTCAATGTTGGGAACAAAGGCCAAGCCCCATAGTCTCACCTGAGGCAATTCTGGAAGACCATCTTAACTGAAGAGCTCTCCATGGGTTTGCCTGAGGCTTCTTCTGTGTGGAGTACAATTCAGCTTCTCTGTCAGCCAATGCTGCTTTCTTCATTTCTTTCATATTTTGTTTCTGGTACACTCCCCAATAAACCTTTTGCAAGAAAATCTTTGCCTTTAATAAAAACCCCCACAAGCAAATCTCTGTCAATAATAAAACTCTAGCAAGCAAATCTCTGCCTTTGTGTCTATTTCCAGGATCTAGATCTAAAATTAGTAATACAAAAAGCAGTCTTAATAAAAAAGACTCATCTGGGATTTAGGATTGCCCACCAACAGGCACCCATCACTGGTGATAGGTGATGTATTCTGTAGCAGTGCAGTTTGAACAGTGTATCACTGGTAAACCTGAAGGGGATAACAATGGAAAGAAATCCTCCGGCTGATGAGCTACCTCAAGCATGAGAGGTATAGGGAAAATAGTAGAATTGGATGACTGGTGCTGAGTATTGTCAGTACACTGGAGAAAGACAAGAAAAGACTGGGGATGATTAATGCAAAACTTTAAGTGGTGTGGAAGTCAGTGCGCTTCCTTGGTGACTCATAAAGAAACTGTCTCCTACAACTAAAAGGGAAAATAAAAAAGCTGTTATTTATGTCCACAACTTAATTATAAAGTTAGAGAAACTAAGTAGAAGATTAAATCATCAACTCCAGCAGGTCTCCGACACCAAGGCAGAGAGTGCTCTGGTGGGAAAGAATGGGACCCAGACACTTGAAATGGGGATATCTGGGTCAATACACTAGAAAATCTTAAAGTCCCAGATTCTTCTGAACCCCGTGAGCCTGCAGCATGTGTTTCTCTCTGCTACAGGATAATGCGCTTCTCTTGTTTGAGGATGGGACAAAGGCCAATGCTTTCCATGACCAAAAAGATTCCCCTTAGGACCTACACCCATGTCTCCTCCTGGCCACAGGCCCCATAGTTTGGGTCAAATCTCAGCTTAACCTGATTGGGGAGATTCTGGGCTTCCTAAAGGAAGAAAAGGACTATATGCTAAAAGAGCTGTGGTACCTAGGCTAAAATGGCAAAAACCAGGAACTGAATCAAGGGGTGGTGATGTTTAAACTTGTTTATCAGAGAGTTTATTAATATGTGAACACTCTCCTAGAGACACAAGAATAACACGTTAGCAATATTTCTGGAAGAAGGTGCCAAACATATTCTAAGGTAGCTCTAGGAAGCTTAGAAAACATGATGATCCACTTTAAAAGAAGTAAAAATGCTAGAACCACCATGGCAGATGATGGAGGAAAGAATCAAAAGACTCAAAGGAGTGGGCATGCTAGAGTGCATATAATAAATAAGGACAGAAACCCAGCAGTTGACTATAATCCACAGGAAGTCCCATAAGACACTTTGCCAAAACAATGAAGAATGTGCTATGGGGTGGGAGGCACCAACGTTATTGAAACTCAGTGGTGGCTGTCCTCTGTTAGAGATGCTGTGATAGAATGGGGCACACAAGTAGCAAAGATCGATAGGCTCTCAAAATAATAGAGGCCAGGTGGCACATCCAGGTGGAATAGGTGGTACACAGAGTGGTGGGCAAAAGGAGAAACAGAGACTCTCCTGAATTGTGAAAGATATGTTAATTTCACATAGATTTTTAAAGGGAAGTATCTATAATATTTGAAATATGTGCCCCAGAATTCTACTTCTAGAACTTAGTCTTTTAGAAATACTTTCACATGTGAGCAAAGGCATGAATAATAATGTATAAAACAGCATTACATTCAATTAAAGTAAAAATTAGGGAAAAACTCTAATTTTTCATCAATAAAGTACAATTAAATAATATTTAATGGTATTTTCTACTGGGAATATGTAGCCATTAAATAAATAAGGGAGAGACATGTAAATTTACATAATATTTTAAAAGCATACTTTAAAATGGTAAAAACCAATCACTGTATTCATACAATGATCTAAATTACACTAAAAGATTATAGTGTATTTCTTACATGTATATTGGAAAGTTTAGAGAGGAAATACACCAAACTACTTACAGTAAGTGCTTCTGAACAGGTGAGTAGGAACAGGAGATGGAACAAAGGATGGGAGGCAATAATATGATGAGATAATTACATTTTTAAACTTTATCTTTTCTTTGTTTTTGATCACTTGGGGTATGTTTTAGGCTGCCAAAGAGGTGCCTATGCAAAATACCAAAAATGTGTTGGCTTTTATAAAGTATATCTTTTGCAGGTAAAAGCTTACAGTTCCAAGGCTGTGAAAAGTCCAAACTGAGGCACCATCAGAGGTGCTTTCTTACCCAAGTCAGCTGCTCTGTGTTGAAGCAAGATGGCAGGCAATCTTTGCCTGGTCTCTGCCTTCCCCTCCGGGCTATACTGTCTCCCAGAGCTCAGCTGAGGGCAATCAGCCCTCTTCTCTCAGGCTCGGCTGCTTGCTTTCTTCCCGATTTCTGCTGCAAGCTATCAGGCAAATGGCTCATCTCTCCCCAGGACCTCAGCTGCTTGAGCCTCTCCTTTCTGTTCACATGGCAGGATCAAAACTGATAGAACTCTTTTTTCTGTGTCTGTAGTGATCTCTCTGTTTCCATTTATATCAAACCCAGCAAGGGGGTGGAGACTCAACCTGACATAGTCCAATCAAAAGCCCTAAAGCGATCTTATCAAGTAATCTAATCAAAGGCCCCTCAACTGAATTTAATGCAATCAAAGAGTATCCCATCCAAAGGAATAGATTAGTTTACAAACATAATATTTCCCTTTTTGGGATTCATAAAATAATTTCAAACTGCCATAGGGTATGTCATGTATTACTTTTTGTATTTGCTTAAAGATGATTTTTATATAGCAGCGGCTTACACAGTTAGTGAATGACTAATGAGAAAAATATTTACAGTCTTAAGACAATTCTTTCTTTGCAATTTTATAATTCCATTTTTTGCCATTATTTTTACCAATTTTCTTTTTGCAATGCTCTAGCTAATATTATAAAATGAAATGGAGGGTATAAAATATGTTAAATAGTTTTAGTTAGAAACCAGGAGATAAATTAAGTACAGAACATCAAGTGATCTACACCCAAATCTCCCCTGTGTGGAATTTCGACAACCAGAATGCTGTACTCAAGCTTCATGCTTCCGACTGCTCCCCTCTGCTGTGGCAGTCAGATGACAGGATGCAGAGAAGTACATAGAGAATAGTTGAGACTGAGAAGATCCAGCCTGTTTAATATCTTTCACCCATATTTATAGAATATGCTACTATCTGCTGCCAACTTTTTCACCTCTCAAGCTTAGTCAAAATGTATTTTTTATTTTTAGGTGGTTTAGGAATGATGCCTCAGCTGTGCTGTTTGAGATGTCTTCAGTTAAGGTTTCTAGAATGTTTCTAGTCTGTTCTATCTACAACTAATTGCTCCACCTTCTACAGAAGTCGAAGGAATGTTAATAGCATTAATTGAATGATGGTGAACTAGTTAATACCCAGGACTTCATCGGTAGTCATATTTTGTATCATGTGATGGCAAAGAGGATCAAAGGTTCATACTGATGAAATAACTCACAGTGCAGAACACAACCCTTGTCAAGTATCCTTCAGTCCAAAACAAGGCACCTCTCAACACAGAAAATCCTTGTCAAGGAGTAGATACTAAAGCAAGCTAAATTTTTTGACAATCAAGCAGCTTGTAGAAAAGCATAGGCAAAGGGGGGCGGGGAACAACCTCAGATTTCCAATGGGCTAGAATTAGTTATTGAGAGTCAGAAACTATATAACAGCAGATCAACTGACACAAGTTTACAAGAAATTTAAAATAAATGATAAATACTCTATATTTGATACAACATACTACCCTAGTTCAAATAATGCTTTCTGACTACATCTAAACATATAAATCTTTGGCCATCTTCTATCTCCAATTAATTGAATTCAATATTAGAGGTAATAAATGAAGTCATTTTTTAGTAAATTCATTGTTACTGAGAATTTAATTGGATACAACTGTTTTGAAAAGTAATTGAATAACATTGATTGAAGTGAAGAATTATCATATCCTTTGGCAATCTCTAAAAATCTATATTTAAAAATAGATTTTATTGTTGTCAAAAAGCATGTATGTGGTTGATTAAAATGACTACACTAGCATCTATATATTTAAGTTTAAAAAGTAAGAAAAATCTAATAAATGCTTAATGATGATTATCTCTGGGGGGTGAGATTGAAAGGCAGAGTGGGAACTTCCACTTCATAATTACATAATTTAATTAAATCCATGGAACTACACAATCTGTGAAACCTAAGTTAAGCCATAGACTTTAACAGTACAATTATAAAAATGTGCTGTTATCAACTGTAGCAAATGTTCCACACCAATGCAAGGTGCTGGTGTTGGGGTGGTATATGAGAATCCTGTATTTTGTGCATGGTTGTTCTGTAAACCCAAACCTTCTCTAATAAAGAAAAAAAAAAAAAACTCATGTAAAATTGAATGATATGGTCATTTTGGCAGCATAATTTCTGAATATCCAAAAAATTCTTTCTGAAAACAACAACAACAAATCCATCATGACAGTTAAAAGGAAAAGCAAAACTAGGTGACAAAGAATCCCCAAAAACCCCAGGGACCAATACCTCATAGCAAATCAGTAACTGGATGGTAGAAATAGCAGGATGCAAAAGGGAATAATCTACAATCTATAAGCCCTGCAGAAACCAATATATTGCCAACCCATACTCACCCACAAAAGAGAGGATCCAACCCTAAGTTTAGAAGCCTGGGAGGACTAAGAAACACTGGCAAACCTGGAAAAAGCTATCAGTCTCTAAGTAGCCAGCAAGCACGAAAAATCAGGAGGTGGGAGTTTCAAAACAGTGCTAAGATAGAATGAGCCCTAGGAGTCTCAAAAAGAGTTAAGATGAGAGCCTCATCCTGAGGGAAAAGTACAGAGAGAGAATCCAAATTGAGTGGGGAAAAAACACAAGAGGTGAGAGTGAGCGAAGGTTTAGATGGCCCAAGTGGGAGAAGCCCAGGAGAAACAGATCCAAGAAGTACAGGGAAAGCAACAGAGCATCTGTGGCTGCAAGCCCTGGCTTGGACAGCAAGCTCTATGCATTCTGGAACTGGGGCATATGGCAGAAGGAAAAAAAATGATTTAGAGACTAAGAAATGACTGCAGACAGAGAGGCGAAGCCATATTTTGAATCCATCAGGAAAACAACAAAAGAGGGAGCCCACAAGTCTTGAAGCTGAGAAATCTTCCTTAAACTATCCCTTCCATCACCTGATATAATGGGAGAACAAAAGGGGGATATAATCTAATCCCCAAAAAGGCTATTAGAAAGAGAAAGATGAATATAAACCTATTTGCATTCTGACAGATAATGAAAGCACACTAGGAATACGTGGCCACAAAGCAAATGAAACTGTAGCTTAATATTTTATATCAATCTAAAAGAATTAAGAAAATAATCAAAGTTTTGAAATAACCAATCAAAAATAGCAAAGTTCAGAAATGATGTGGCTAAAGCAAACCTATAGTGGTATTACTGAATTATTTTATAAACAAGTTCACTAAAAATTGGTTCCATTGTGCTCAAAATTGGAAATCTTTAATCCAAATACTCAATAAATAGAATGCTAAGCAACTTCAGCTTTTGAATAAATGGGTGAACTGCAATTATTGAAAATAAACCTTGCAAGCAGGAGGACATTGAAAATGATCTCTACAAAAGCAAGGGAGGAACTGAACAAATCAAACAATGAAAGCTCAGATGGTGTTATAAAGAATTTAATTTTGAATTTCAAGAAGTATGATTTGAAATATCTTGGATTGTGAGAAGAATTTTTGATGAATTTCCAGTTATAATTGGATAAATTTATGTTCTGACTGGAACAGAATGAAATAGAAAAGACCTATAATTTTCCTGCATATAAATTTGATGAAATATTCTAAAGATTCATAAATAGAATCAACTGACTTGAGAGTTTTTCTGGTAAAAATATCTTTTCAAGAAAAGATAAATCTGAATAGAGGCTAAATTACGGTACCTGGAAAATTTTTAGGCAAAATGTTTGCACATTTAATATACAAATATACATAAAAAGAGAATGTCCTCCATTTAGCAGAATTTGCGTTGAGCCCATCAAGTAACTTAAAACCTCAAAAGAGTATTTTCTCCAAAATATATTGATCCCTGAGAAAAGTCAAAGATATCAACAAACATAACATTACCAACTATAAAATACAAATTTGAAGAAGATAGCAAGAATATTAAAACAAATTTAAAGACCATGCTGAAAAAAAATTTATTTCTGAAAAATACCAGTGACAGGCTATTAAAGAAGAATAGGTAAGAAATGATTCTGTGATATTACCAAGATTATTCTGCTTTTCTTATCTTTTAAAGTTGATAATCAATAAAAACATTAATTTTGCCTTAATGTATAAAAGTGTACATTGTATAAATATATTTTATTTTTCTGAAATGCTATTTTTAAAACTAGTTTTCAATAGAACTTTCTATAGATTCATTAATATAATGAAATCAAGTTATAGATGAATACATAAATATTTTTAAAATTCATGTAATTTGATATTTGGTGCCTTCTTTTACTCTCTAAAGTGCCCCACTTTGAAAAAATAAATTATATGGTACCTGAATTAATATGTTATATTGATTAATACAGTGTAGTATTGAAAGATAGATATTCATAGAGAGCAATAGACAGAATATAGGATCTAGAAATAGAATCCTCCTTATATGGTTTATGACAGAGAGCAATAGGGAAGTAAGAAAATTTTCAATAAATATTTCAATAATTGGTTTCAATAAATTGTTCTGGGATAATTGTGATAATATATGGGAATAGCAAAATTTGACTCTGACCTAAAAACAATCTACTCAAAGTTGTTTAAAAACAAACTAAAAGCTAAAATTATAAAACTAAGAACATAAGGGAATAGCTTCCTTACCTCAAGATAAGAAATAATGTTTTAGCAAGACACAAGGAACAATACTCATAATTTACATTATTTAGCTGGCAATATGTTAGTATCATAATATATTAAGAGCAACTTAAATATGTAAAAAGAGAGAGGGACAGAAACACATGCCCAAAAGACATTAAAAAAACAATTAAAATGTGTAAAAATTAAAGAGATAACTTCAGAATAAACATATGATAAGATGCTTCACTGGAAATCAAAGAAATACCAAGGAAAATGACAATTTCATACAATTACATGCCAACAGATTGGAAAAATTATCTGACAGTAACTAACGGAGTAAAGATATAAAGCAACAGGAATCCCTGTAACACTGTTACAAATACATTGAATAACAGTTTGGCCTTATCTTCTATATTTAAAAACATGCATATCCTGTGACCTAGCAACTAGACCCCGTGACTCTGGGTATGTCCTTTTGAATTGTGTGCTCTTCACGCGGGACACATGCACGTGATTGCCACATTGTTTTGTAGTAGCCTCAGACAGGAAACAGCGAAAAAGCTCCATCAACAATGAAAGGGATAAATTAAGCATGGTCTATTCATATAATGGAGTGTTATATCCCAATGACTATGAATAAATTACAACTACTATCAATACTTTTCATGAATCCATAAACATAATATTGATCTAAAAAGCTAGTTCAAAAATAATGCCTGCTGTTTGATTCTATTTACTTATGGCTTAAAGACAGGAAAAGCCACAGTATATTGTTTAGGGATGTATGTATAGGTGTTAAAATTATAAAGAAATGCAAGGACAAGATTACCATAAAAATCTAGAGTGGTTATCTCCAGTGGCTCATTCTCAGTCCAGCATAAACTTTCTTATATCCTCCAGAGGTGACAGAGAACCCAGACCTTTCAATCAACATTGCATTTGAAAAAAATGGGTGGTTGGTTAATAGATGTCTCTGAACCCAAACAGAACCAATGAGGTTGAATCACAGGATTTTTTTTTTTTTTTAACTCTTGGGAATAAAAGATCCTTCCTTCTTCACATTGCCATTGCTCAGTAAAAACACCTGCATGCAAATCTGCTGGTAGCCACCTAACTACAGTAAGAAGAGAGATTATCTTAGGTAGCCCCAAAGAGAATAAAGTAGAACCAAAAGATACAAGTCTTGGGACTGCGTCCTCGTGATATTATCTCATTTTTTTGGAATACACACTTGACAAAATAAAATCTATCCCCGGAACAGTTATTTGAGCCAGTAACTTGCCTTTTTGCCTAGGGGAGTGTGGATTGGTTTTTCTGTCCCTTGTAACTAAGAGAGCTCACTTATATATGTTATCAAAATGTCATACCTCACAATTTCAGCTTCCAATATAGTCATCTGCCTGGCTCTCACACTTGCATGGTACACAACTAATCAAAATCTAAACAATTTGCGCTTGAATTGCCTTAACTGTAAATAATTTCCTTTAGGCATCACCTTTATCTTTGGAATCCATTACAATTTATTTTTATCCCCATGCTAGTATCATACGACACTACCATTTCCTTCCCCTGCTTTACTGCCTTGAAGCATAACTAATAGAAATCTCACATACTATGTAAAGTTTTCGATGTCGCACCTAAAGTTCTATTTTCCCAGATTACTATGTTTGTGTTTCATTGCAAGTTAATTAAACCAAGTTAATTAATTCAAGTTAATTAAAAGACAGTAGCCTCATCTGTAAAACTGATGTTAATAATACTATTTGCTCATGCTGTTGTTGTGAAGACTAAGTAAATTTAATACATGCAGAAGTTCATAGTGAAGTGGTTAAAAGTACCTATTTTAAAACTAGTCAGCGTGGGTTCAAATCCTGGCTCTGTCACTTACAAACCATGCGATATTGAGCAAGTTGGTGCTACAGTGTTCTCATCTGCAAATTTGGGATAATAATAACAACAAACTCACAGTAATTCTGTGAGATTTGGATATAAGAGTGCTTAGAATGTTGCTTAACCCTTAATAAGTGTCCAGTAATTACTTGCTTTTATTATTAGAGAATAAGACTTAGGAAAGTGCCTGTTATATAATAAATGTTATCTCTTTTGTTGTTGTTATTGTTGTTGTTTGTTTGTTTGTTTGTTTTAGTGTGTGCTGGGGAATGAATCCAGGACCTTGTACATGGGAAGCAGGCGCTCAACCACTGAGATACATCTGCTCCCCAATGACAGTTGGCTTTTTCATTTGTTTGTTTGTTTTTAGGAGGTGCTGGGGATCGGACCCAGGACCTCATACATGGTAAGCAGGCGCTTAACCCCTTGAGCTACATCTGCTCCCCTAACTCTTAATATTAAACAAAATTACCAACAATGAAAGATTAGATATCCCTATAGAGTCTATAGTTATTAAAGAATAATAAAGCAATATTATGAACTTTATGCCAATAAATCCACTTAGATAAAATTGACAAATTCTTTGGAAAACAAGATTTACCAATTTTAACACAATAAGAAATAGAAAATCTCAATGGCCTTCTTTCTATTAAGGAAATTTAGTTCATAATCAACATTTTTCCACAAAAAAAATTCTGGTCCCAGATAGATTCACTGTTGAACTCTACCAAACAATTTTGAAGATACTATTTTTAGTTATGGAATGGCCAAATGAATCAGTTTGGTTCTTAATCCTGTTACTAGAGGCCTTATAGAGAAGGCCACAGAAAGAAAACATTGGGAAGGAGCTAGAAGCTGGAAGTCAACACAATCTGGAAGAGAAAGGAGAGGGTACCTACATGGAACAGGAGAGCCAAGGATCCTCAAAGATTACCAGCCATCTAGAATGCTATGGACCCTAGGAGGAACCAAGCCTCCTAGCCTCTAAAACTGTGAGCCCATAAATTCCTGTGAAGCCAAACAATTGTATTGTCTTTGTTTTAGCAGCTGGGAAACTAGAAAGGTTTTTGGTACCAGAAAGAGGGGTGCTGCTTTTACAAATACCTAAAAATGTGGAAATGGCTTTGGAATTGGTTAATGGGTTAAGGTTGCAAGAAATGTAAGCCATTTGACAGAAAGAGCCTTTGAAGAGACTGTCAGTAGAAATAAGGAAATTAAAGGTACTTCTGATGAAGCATTTGAAGAAAATGATGAATGTTTTATTGGAAACTGGAGGAAAGCTAATCCTTGCTATAAAGCGGAGAGAACCTGAAAAAAAATGCCCTCTGATGTCGGATGGAAGGTAGAAACTTGTAAGCAATGAACTTGGATATTTAGCTGAGATTTCTAAGCTCAGTGTGCAAAGAATGGCCTGGTTTCTTCCTGCTGTTATAGTAAAATGCAAGAGGAAAGTGATAAGCTGAGAACTGAACCCCTTCATACAAAGAAACCAGCAAATGGATGATTTTCAAAATTCTAATCTTGATTAGGGAGCATGCTCTGAGACCAGGGCCAGAAGCAGCTCTATCAGGGACCTCCCTGAGTTTTCGAGAAATGAGTCCCCAGAGGATGATGCTCCATGTGAGAGTTTAACTAAACAACATTTTGCTAAAGAGAATGCAGCTGAACCTGGATCAGGTCAAAATTTCACAAAAAGTCAGGATTGGAAAATCTTTCCAGGAAGGATCTGTGGAAACTCTTTTTGTTAGTTAGCTTGTAACCCCTTGAACTACATGCAAAGCTGACAAGAGTTTTGGGAAGTTTGTATGAGTAGATCCACTGCCAATCTGGACTGAAACTGACATAGAAGGGATGTACTGAAGGAAGAATGACCTCACGGACAGACCCATGGAAGCAGAGGTCTAGACTAAAAAGAATTCCTGGGGCCAAGAGAGTGACCCCACCCATGTGTATGGAAAGAGTGGTGGGTCCACCCCAGTCCTTGAAGGAGCAGGTCTTGCATCCCAATGTTCAGGGAGAGTGCTACCATCCTAATGCTTGGAAAAGGTGGGAACTGTACCTTTCATTTGGGAGAACCTGTCTACTATCCAAATACTTGTAGAGAGTGGGTCCTATACCCTAGTTTTCAGGGAGAGCATTGCTGTTGTGCACATGCATGGAAAGGGTGCAGGTGCCACTTCAGCAGACCTGGACAACAAAGCATCCACCCAGAAATGACTCTCAGACCTTGAAATCTAATTGATTGTGCCCTCCTGGGTTTTGTACTTGTTTGGGAACTTTGATCCCTGTTTCCTTCCAATTTTCCTGTCTGGAATGGGACTATCTATCTTATACCTATCCCACCATTGCATATTTGAAGTTAATTGCTTGTTTTCTGGGTTTCATGGGTCCATCCAGCAGAGAGGAATTTTGCCCTAGGACAGATAAAACCCATAACCGATTTTGATGATACTTTGTACTTACCTTTGTTACTGAAATGACAAGGCATTTGAGATATTGTGACAGAATGAACATGAATGTATTTTACATATAGATTTTAGGTGTCCAGGGGGAAGACGGTGGTAGGTTGAATTAAATACCCCCAAAAAACATGTTCTTAATCTTAATCCATTCCTGTGGTGTGAAATTGTAAGCAGGACTTTTTGAAGGTGTTATTTTTATTTAAGGTGTGGCCAATCGAAACAGGATGGGTCTTAATCCTATTACTGGAAGCCTTATAGAGAAGGCCATATAAAGAAAGTCATGGGAAGAAGCCAGAACCTGGAAGTCAACAGAACCCAGAAGAGAAAGGAGAAGACATTGCCATGTGCAGTATCATATGATGGAAAAGCCAAGGAACCCCAAAGATTGCCAGCCTGCCTTTTAGCCTCTGAAACCATGAGCCAGTAAATTCCTGTTCTTAAGTCAACCCATTGTATGGTATTTGTTTTAGCAGCTTATAAAACTTTACCTCATTTTATGAGGCCAGCATAATTGTTATAAAAAACTGACAATGGTATTACAAGAAAAAAAAAATCACAGACCGTATTAGTCAGTCAAAGGGGTGCTGATGCAAAATATCAGAAATTGGTTGGTTTTTATAAAGGGTATTTATTTGGGGTAGAAGCTTACAGTTACCAGGCCATAAAGTGTAAGTTACTTCCCTCACCAAAGCCTATGGCCACGTGTTGGAGCAAGATGGCTGCTGACGTCTGTGAGGGTCCAGGCTTCCTGGGTTCCTCTCTTCCCAGGGCTTGCCTCTCTCTAGGCTCAGCTGTTCTGTTACATCCACAAGGCCAGCTGTAGACTATGAGGCGAACAGCCTGTTTCTCTTCCCAGGGCCTTTTCTCTTTCCTCACGACCAAGCTCCTCTGTGTGCTTACTTCCCGGGGCTCCAGCTCAAGGCTCCAACCTCCTTTCTCTGTGGTGCAGTTTTCTGTGTCACCCAATCAAAGCCTTAATCATTATTTAATCGAGTAAAAATAAAACCTCTGAATTTAATACACTCTAATACTCCCAGAGGAAAGGACCAGTTTACAAACATAATCCAATATTTCTTTTTGGAATTCATTAATAATATCAAACTGCTACTCAGACAAAGACCCCTCATGAAAATAACAAAATATTAGAAAATCTATTCAAGCAATACAATGAAAGAATAATCTATGATTATTAAATTTATCCCTGAAATGCAAGGTTCAATCTACAACTGAAAATCAATAAATATAATTTTGATATTAACAGAGTGAAGGGAAAAAAGCACAGAAATATCTAAATGCATTCAGAAAACACACTTGCAAAATTCAACACCCATTCACAATAAACTCTCTCAACAAATTAGGGGTATAAGAGAACTTCCTCAAACTGATTAAGAGCATACAGTGAGTTGAATCATGGCCCCTAAAAGGATATGCCACCTTTTTAATCCCCTGAACCAGTGAATGTTACCTTATTTAAAAAAAGATTTTTTGCAGATGTAATTATATTAATATGTGGTCATCCTGGATTATCTGGATGGGCCTTAAATTCAATAACAAGTGCTCTTAGGAGACACAGTGAGGAGACCAACAGGCACACAGTAAGAAGGAGGCAATGTAAACATGGAAGCAGAGAATGGAGTGATATGGCCACAAGCAAAGAATACATGGAAGCACCAGTAGCATGAAGAGCTCAAGAGACAGCCTCTGAAAGGACATGACCTGGCCAGAACCGTGATTTCAGATACTTGACCTCCAATACTGTGAGAGAATGTATTTCTGTTGTTAAAAATTAGCACCTAGTTTGTGGTAATTTCCTATGATAGATATAGGAGGCTTATATCGGACATTGGTGAAAAACCTATAGCTAACATCATATTTAAGGAGAACTATCAAACACTTTCTCCCTTAGATAAGGAACAATGCAATGTTGTCTGAAATCACCACTGCTATTCAGCACTTTAAGTGGAGGTCATAGCCAATGTGATAATGCAATAAAATGAAATAAAATTCCAAGAAAGGAAGAAGTAAAGCTAATTTTACATGATTATCCATATAGAAAAACCCATGTCACGTGCAAAAATTTCTACAACTAAAAGAGAAATTTAACCAGCTTGCAGGATTCAAGGTTATTATTCAGTAATCAAATGCATTTCTACATACCAGCCACAAGCCATTGGAAAATGAAATTTAAAATCCCATTCACAGTATCATAATGATACAAAATATTTAAGATGGATAGATAGATAGACAGAAAAATGGAATGATTCAGAAAATGTGGCAAAATGTTAAAAGTTGGTGGATCTAGATATCTGTATGGGGTTGTGTTGGAGTTCTTTGTATTGGGTTTTGTACTGTTTTTGCAACTGTCCTGTAAGTTTGAAATTATTTCAAAATAAAAAGTTAACAAAAATGTAAAAGAAAAGAAGACCTGCAAGTTTTGTATGCTGAAAAAATCATGAAGCAGTATTGAGGGAGATTAAAGAAGACTTAATTAAATGGAGATATGTAACATGTTAATGGATTTGAAAACTCAACATTTTGAAGATGTCAAATACCTCCAAATCAATATAGTCAATGCAATCCAAATCAAAATCCCAATGAAGTTTTTTAAAAAGAAATTGACAAGTGCACTCTAAAATTTAAATGGAAGTGAAAAGAATATAGAATAATTAAAATCAGATTGTAAAGGAAGAAGAAATTTGAGGAATTCACACAGCTGATATCAAGATTTACTTACTATAAAGCTACAATATTCAAGGACAGTGTGGTGTTAGGGAAAGGATAAGAAAGTAGAATGAAACAGAACAAAATCGAGATTTAAAAGTAGAAAAAAAAATATTTCCAACAAATGGCACTGAAACAGCAAAATGGAGAATGGAAAAACATACAACTGAATAAACAAAATGTGTCATAATCATACAACAAAATACTCTCAGCAATAAGATGAAACTAACTACCGATAAACAATATATGAATGAAACTGCATATACTGAGTCATACACAAAAAGTATACACTGAATGATTCTATTTGTATGAATTTCAGGAAAAACAATAACAATAAAACTGATTTGTCCTGATGAACATAAGAATAATGGTTTTCTTTGGAGGGTGAAGATTAACAAAAAGGGAGCAATAAAACTTTGGGGTATGATGGAAATGGTTTATATCTTGAAACTGGTGTTGATTAGAAAGGTGTGTTATATATCAAACTCATCACATTTTACATTTAATATCAAGGTATTTCACTATATCTAAATTTTACCTCAATTTTTTAGATCCCCATAAAATAGTCAAAATGGGAAAAATATTAAGCAAGTCCCTTCAATCCTCAAGGATAACGAAAGGAAAATATATCCATAAACTAGCATGACACTGAACTTTGGCATCCTGCAATGATGTCGTAGATTGTTTTAGAAAAGTCTTCCAGTGGAATATATCCCAAAAGATTAAGAAATGAGAAATCCAGAGAAGTGACCTTGATATTTAGTATCATTTTCCCCATCAGTGTTGCTAGTCTAAAATCAGCAGTTGAGAGACTAAGTGAAGTCAAAAGTGATAGCTGAGAGACTGAGAAATAGAGCAGACTTTCAGGTAGTGAGTTGCACAGGATCTGAGACAAAAATTGTACAGTATAGGGTAAAGCTTTTGTCCTCTCATCAATTGAAACAATTCAAAGAGCATTTCTTCTTTGTGAGAAACCTGCTGGATAGTTATTTCTTATTTCTAGAATTTTCTGCACAGTTACTGAGGTCTTGTAGGAGTCAGACAGCAAGTTCAAATGAGGTCAAGACTGCTTTTTTGTGTCCAGCTTACCACATCAGATACCAGTTGGTGGTCTTCAAATAGAAATAGGGAGCCTACCACTCTTATCAAGGATTTCAACTTGGGGCTGTGTCAAACCTGATTCAACTCTTGCTTTTGAAACCAAAGTTCTTGCTTCTGATAAGGGCATCACTGTTGGATCTTGCTTTCTACCATTCAATGTTGTCTTCCACACTTGTTTTTCCTGGATTATAATTAAAACGAACTTTGGGTATTCTTATTCTACCTTGTACATATATATATATAAAACTTTATTCAATATAGAGAGAGTTAGCTTTCACAGCAGTTTTATCTAACCAGGGCCGATTTTCCAAACTTCACACTACAGTACTTTGTGCAAAAGCAGAAGCATCTTCTGCTTTCTTTGCTGTATGGAAGAAAATTGACATCAAAATTCTGGCAACTCTCCATATCACTTTATACTAGCTCAAGTACAAGGCACATCACTTCAGGAATGGAGGAATTTAAGAGTGAGTCCAGATATAATTCTTAATGCCAGTCCCTGCAAACTTTCCATTTATATCTGTCAGTTCTCTTGTCTGAGGCCTGTCATTTCTCTAAAATTTCAGTAACATATTGTAACGCCAACTCAGAATTCTCCAATTCTGTATTTGGCAGTGTGTTTCCTACAAATGTTTCTAGATTCTAGTAATACAAGGAGTTCAAACCTGTGCTGGACATCCAGCCCCACACATGAGCTCTCCAGTCTTGAGGGTCTACTTAATCAGATTTAAAAGTTTTCACACACTAAGCATGACTGCCATGGATATCCTTTTTTCTGGCTACACAAGTTCAATTTCTTGATTAAAAATTTAAACTCCTGAAGCTTGGTTAAACTCCAATTTCCACTTTTTGATATCAACACGTGGTTTCTTAATGTTTCTCAAATAAACTCACATCTATCCATGGGTCTGGCTCTCCACCTGAAACAACCAGGGTTAAAACATGCAACCTGCAAAAACTTGAAATAAAGTATTAGAGAAGTTTTCCCACTGTCACAGCCTTTGAGGCGGTATGTTAAGGATCAGCACAGATTCTATCTGATTAGTCTCAGCTTCCCATCACCTCATGCAAGGATTTAATAGTCATGGTAAGAGTTCATTTTTGATTCAATTCTAAGGGATGATTAGATTTAATCTAAAGCTTATTAAGTATTTCATCTTAGTTCAAAAGTCCTATGTGAAAAGGTAAATGTCACTGAAGACTCCTGGCTACATTTAAGATTTGGAAAATTTTAGCTCTAAGCTCCTTTTCCATGCCTCTGAAAATCTAAGCAGGCACCAAATTTCCCTGCACCCCAATTTTATTTCTATATCTAGCTTGATTCTACTTCTGTTCCTGCATTCCATTTCTGCTCAGCTTATCCAGGTCTCAATCAATGTACAGTTTCCACAAGAATCCAGCTACACATTGGATGTTGTACATTCCTGAATAATTGAAATTTTGCAATTATGAGATAAAGCAGTAAACAGCCCTCCACCGTCTTCCTGGACCCTCCTTCCTGCTGCACCTCCATTCTTCTTTCTGTGTAAAACACCCTGGCAAGTATGATACGATCTCTTTCTCTCCTTTTTCTCATTAAGGTGGTTATCTCACTGGTGGTCATCCTTCTGGAATTTTGCTGAAGAAAAGATTGCCCATTCTTGTTCACTTACATTTAGTGAGTGCCTAATATGCAAGAAGTGTTTCTTGGTGGGCACCATATATGATTCACTTAGGAACTTTCATTCTAACAAGGAAAATGTGTCAATTCCTCAACCCTCTCAAATTTTTCCAATTGAATTG
>JAQZBX010029010.1:0-27525 GCA_029593785.1 Cabassous unicinctus
TCCTGAGCTTTTCATCTTTGGGAGGTTTTTGATGACTGTTTCAATCTCTTCACTTGTGATTGGTTTGTAGAGGTCTTCTATTTCTTCTGGATCACTGTAGGTGGTTCATATTTTTCCAGGAATTTGTCCATCTCTTCTATATTTTCTAGTTTTCTTGGCATACAGTTGTTCATAGTATCCTCTTGTGGTATCTCTTATTTCTACTGGGTCGTGGTAATGACCACCTCTCATTTCTGATTTTATTTGTGCCCTCTCTCTTTTTTTCTTGGTCCATCTAGCAAAGGGCTTGTTGATTTTGTTGATCTTCTCAAAGAACCAACTTCTGGTTTTGTTGATTCTCTATTGCTTTTTGTTCTTGGTCATTGGTTTCTGCTCTGGTCTTTACTATTTCTTTCCTTTGGCTTGGTTGGGGATTAGTTTGCTGCTCTGTTTCTAGCTCTTTCAGGTGTGCAGTTAGATCATCAATTTTAGGTTTTTCTTCTTTTTTAATGTAAACATTGAGGGCTATAAATTTTCCTCTCAGCACTGCCTTTGCGGTGTCTCAAAGGTTTTGATATGTTGTGCTCTCATTTTCATTCATCTCAAGATATTTGCTAAATTCTCTTGCAATTTCTTCTTTGACCACAGATTGTTTAAGAGTGTGGTGTTTCATCTCCATATGTTTATGAAATTTCCATTTTTCTTTCCATTATTGATTTCCAGCTTCATTCTGTTATGATCAGAGAAAGTGTTTTGTATGATTTCAATCTTTTTAATTTTATTGAGACTTGTCTTGTGACCCAACATATGGTCTATTTTGAAGAAGGATCCAAGAACACTTGAAAAGAATGTATATCCTGCTAATTTGGGGTGCAATGCTCTATAGATATCTGTTAGGTCTAGTTCATTTACCATATTTTTCAAGTTCTCTGTTTATTTATCCTCTGTCCAGATGTTCTATCCTATTCTAAGAATGTTGTATTGAAGTCTCCAACTGTTACTGTAGAGAGTTCTATTTCTCCCTTCAGCTTTGCCAGTGTGATTCATGTATCTTGGAACAATGAAGTTAGTTAGGTATATAAATATTTAGAATAGTTATTTCTTCTTGTTGAATTGCCACCTTTATTAATATATAATGACATTCTTCATCCCTTTTAACAATTTTGCTTCTAAAATCTATTTTGTTCAACATTAGTTTTGCTACTCCAGCTTTTTTTTTTTTTTTAATACTATTTGCATGGAATATCTTTTTCCAACCTTTCACTTTTATCTGGTCTCTTGCAGACAACGTATAGATGGGTCACATTTTTTAATCCATTCTATCAGTCTGTGTCTTTTGATTGGGGAGTTCAATCCATTAACATTCAACATTATAACCATAAAAGCATTACTTACTTCATCTGCTTTGTCCTTTGGCTTCAGTTGCTGCATCATACTATAGTCTATCTTTTTACTCATTCTAATATTCTTCATTTCTACACACTTCTCCAAGTCTTTCACCCTTATTGTTCCCTTTCAGGCTGCAGCACTGCCTTTAGTAACTCTTGTAATTTTGGTCTTTTGGTAACATATTCTATTGGGTTTTTTGTCTGTGAAGACTTTGAACTCACCCTCATTTTTGAAGGACAGTTTTCCTGGATACAGAATTATTGGCTGGAAGTTTTTTCCCTTTCAATACCTTAAATACATCATACCACTTTCTTCTTGCCTTCATGGTTTCTGATGAGAGGTCTGCACTATCTTATCGAGTTTTCCTTGTATGTGATGCTTTGTTTTTCTCTTGCTGCTTTCAAAATCTTCTCTTTATCTCTGATATTTGTCATTTTGAATACTAGGTGTCTTGGAGTGAGTCTATTCATGTTTATCTTGTTTGGGGTGTGTTGTCCTTCTTGGACACTGATATTTATGTCTTTCATAAGGGTAGAGAAGTTTTCAGTCATTATTTCCTGAAATATTCTTTCTGTATCTTTTCTACTTTCTTCTCCTTCTAGAATGCCAGTAATGAGTATGTTTTCATGTTTCATGTTGTCATTCAATTCCCTGGGCCCCTGTTCCATTTTTTCCATACTCTTGTCTTTCTTTTCTCCTGTCTTTTTCAGTTCAGAGGCTCTGTCTTCAAAATCATTAATTCTGTCTTGAAGCAGATAAAATCTGCTCTTATGTGCCTCTGATGTATTTTTAACATCATCCATCGTGTCTTTCATTTCCATAATGCCTGTTACTTTTCTTTGAAGACTTTCAAATTGTTCTTTATGCTCACCTAGGGTCTTCTTAATATCCTTTATCTCTTTAGGATTATTTTCTTCAAATTCTTTAAGTTGATTTAGGAGATTTGTATGCTTATCCTTGCTGAATTGTCTTAAACCCTGATCTCTTCAGGATATTTGGTTTGCTCCTTTGGCTGGGCCATCTCTTCCTGTTTCCTAGCATGGCTTGTAATTTTATGCTCATGTCTAGGCATCTGATATTTTGGTGAATTTATTATAATGGACAATTTCTCTCTCTTGCCTATTGTTATTATTATTTTTACACAGCTCTTAGATATTTGGTTTAACTTATCCTAAGTCTTTAAAATTGCACAACTTAAGTTACCAAAAAACCGTGCCAGCTACTCACTACTGGGGCGCAGACTTTCTCCCAGGGGTGGGGTAAAGAGAGCTCTAAAAGCAGTTTGTGTCCATGTAATTTTCAGATTTGCCAGCAGATGGCCTCATTGACACACATGTCCACAGAGGTATATCTTTCTTGGTATTCCTTTGTTTTAGTCTGCCCAGAGCTGAGATTCAAAGTGGGCTCTGCTGGCAGAATTCACTAAAGAAAAGCCCCCCGACTTCCTCTCCCTTTTCCCTTGTAACAGTTGGCAGAGAGGAAGATATTGTCAAGCAGCTTTATGATGGGCAGGACTTAAGGCCGCTATAGTTGTTTTCATATTATGCATGATAAATTGTGGCACAATAATAAGATACAACAACTGACCAGCGAAAATAAAACAAACAAATGTATTTTACATTATTTGATTATCATACAAAAAAAAAGGCACATCTATTTTTAAGACAGTATTAATAGTACCTAATTTTTTAAAAAATTGTAAATTAATAAAATAATTACTAATGCAGTTGAAATGAATGTGTGAGGGGAAAAAAGTATAAACAAATGTTCAAGCCAAAAAACATTAATGAATTTAAAACAATTAGTAATAAAAAAGCAGCTAAATGAAATAGAGAGAAATATTGCACTTTCAATGGAAGGATATGCTGTTATACTTTAAGGGGATTGGGGCTGGTTTCCAATCAAGAACTATACAATGTTTAGTGACAATAATGCTGTTTGTATTAATTGAAAATCATCCTTATTTTCTAGGCAACAAGTTGTCAGAAACATTGGGCTTGTCAAGAAGATGAATTCCCTAAGACATTATTATAAAACTGCCTCTTTAAATCCAGAGACATTATCATACTGTTTTCAAAAGGCAAATAATTCAAATAGAAACAATGTTTCTTTACATATAAAGATAAAACATGGTATTTTTTAAAAACTTGTTTAGAAAATGAAATAAGCTAACTGGACGCTTTGCTATAAAAATGTTTAAAATCTTAATTAAGATATCAGTTTCAGAAACTCTAAATAATAAAAGCAAATATGGAAACATCTTTCTTTAAACCAGGGAGTGGAGTGGGGAGAGAATGGTGCTAAGTGTCATTGCTGAAATAAGCTTGGGCTGTGCCCTTACAGC
Organism: Cabassous unicinctus; assembly: GCA_029593785.1. NCBI lineage: Eukaryota > Metazoa > Chordata > Mammalia > Cingulata > Chlamyphoridae > Cabassous > Cabassous unicinctus. Next base: position 3,713 of record JAQZBX010029010.1, read on the forward strand.
TTTGGCCAGGCTCCCAACTCCCTTTGGAAACAAGGGTGTTTCAGACTAAGATGCCACCTTTGTCTGCTTCTCAGTCTCCTCTTAATATTGCTGCCAAAAGTGAAGAATGGGGTGGGGGTGGGGACTCCTCTCACTCTTTATAAAAATATGGCAGTACTCTGAGAAGTTCATTTGTATTTCTCTTGTTCTCTATTCTGATTCCTTAGCATTAATAATCTTGTCTGAGAGAAAAGGAAATTCTATGCAGGTGATCTGTCTTGTGGCCTCTATTGTTTCCAAGGCAAAGTGCCAAGGGTAGTTTACCAGAGTGTCAATATTTACAAATTATCAGTCCAGCCCCAAAGCCTCCAAGCAAGTCCTGTATTTGCAGGGAGGGTGTTCCCAGGGCAGACAGCACTCTCAGCCCTAGGGGCAGCTCCCAGGAGACTCTAAGAGTCACACCCATAGGCCCTTTGGGTCTCTGTGACTTTCAGAAGGAGAGAAATATGGTTTTGGGGATCCCCAGCTATTGGTATGAAGCCTTCTGTGCAAAGCCTGTTTCCAATATGCAGGGTTTTAATACCCTATTTTTGAAAACTGAAAGATCACTCTTATTCTTACTTAAATATGAACATCAAAGGCACTTCTAAGTTTTAGTATTTTATCTATAGCAAATTCTATAAATTTAACTGTGCATATCATTTAAAAATTAGCCCTATGAAGTAAAAGCAAACTCAATTTTTTAAACAGTGATCTAAAGTGCCAAACAAGGTGATCTAAAATAATAAAGTACAGCCTCGGAACCCTGAACCTGCATCAGTTGAATCCCATTAGAGAGAACAGAAAGTAACCAGAAAAACAAGGAAACCTTGTTTCCTTGCAAAGGGCCCTTCCTCTACTGCTGGAGTGTCCTGCTGAGCAGGTCAACGCTGTCTGCCAGAAGGGAGAGCCTGTAGAAGGCAGTGATGAAGGCTTTGGGGGATTAGCAGCTGTTTCTGGAAAAATACTAAACACTAACTTGTTCATGTTCCTGCTTTCTGCTTCTCTGGGTTGCTGATCTGACCAAGGTTCAGGTAACTGTTAGTAGGTGGTAGGAAAAATGGATGCAGACAAAATAAATGCAGCAACAAATTCCTATTATCTCCACCAGAGTTATAACAGGAGGATGTCTGCCTGCATATCACCTAAAAATGAACCAGACTTATAATGACAGAAAGACACAAAAACCAAAATTTATGCATTTCCTTCACATTTAAAAATGTAAAGGAAGTATGACCCAAAAGTTTCTTTTACTAGTGCAAATTTCAACTATTATTCTGACATATAGCCTTATTAGAGCTTCAATGTCTAAGTTAGCAATTTCAATACAGAGGAAAAAATTTACAGCTTTTCTCCAAATGTTCAGAACATACTACATTTAGTCCTCATTTGCTAGTGTCTCAGTACATAACCATATTTTGGCCCCACTTAATAACTTCCTGTCCTTGTGGGATGGATGTGGCTCAAATGGTTGGGTGTCTGTCTCCCCTATGGAGGGACCTGGGTTCAATCCCTGGGACCTCCTGGTAATAATAAAAAAAGTTTCCTGCTCTTTTTTGGTTACTATTTGCATGGAGTATCTTTTTCCAAACTTTCATTTTCAGCCAGGTTGTATTCTTGAGTCTAAGGTGGGTTTCTTGTAAGCAGCATATGGATGCCTCATGTTTTATTACCCACTCTGTCAGCCTGTATCTTTTGATTGAGGAGTTTAATCCATTCACATTCAATGATATTACTCTAAATGCACTATTTACTTCCACCATTTTATACCTTGGTCTTCATATGTCATATCCTATTTTTGTCTGTTATTTTACTCTTTCATTTATCCTTTCTGCTATTCTTTCTCCATTCTCTCCTCCAGGCCTCTCTCTCCTGTCTTTTTATTACAGGTTCTAAGGCTTCCTTTAAAATTTTCTGCAAATATAGATTATTTTTTGCAAACTCTCTAAGTTTCTGTTCATGGATATCTTATACTAACCTTCATATTTGAAGGACAATTTTGCTGGATAAAGAATTCTTTGGCAGTTTTTCTCTTTCAGTATGTTAATTGTATCATACAGCCTAAGGCTGACTCAGCTTTTGACTCACAAATTTGGTCTTCTTTGTCCCAGGAGCCCTTCCTGGCTGGGTGGGTGGACACCATGGTTTGTCCTGGGAGCAGAGCAGGACTGGGAAAATCTGAGCCTTGCAAAATCCCTCTCTCCTAGTTGGGACTGACTGTTGAGGATGCATCAGTAAAGGGGAGAGAGATGGACACAGCCTAAGGTTGACTCACCTTTTGACCCACAAATTTGGTTTGCTGTGTCCCAGGAGCCCTTCCAGAAGAGGTGGGGCCATGCCATTGTTTGCCTTGGGAGCTGGCAAGGGGCTAAATATATACGGCCCTCCCAATCTCCTTCTCTACTAACCAGGACTGATTGTTGAGGACTCAGAGGGGAATGGAAATATTTCCTAGCCAGGAAAAGGGAGGAGACTGCCAAAGAAGGCTGGAGAACTGTTTCAGAGAAAGATTGAATTACAAGGCTCCTAGCCTCCAAACAGGAAGATCTATCCCATTGATACAGTCTGTGTTGCAACAAAAAACACTATGACCATGCATTGAATTGATAGCTACCAAAGAGTACCATCTACTGGCAGACCAAGGAAGTCTATGTGAGAAAATAAAAAATAAATAGGAGAGGCTTTGTCCAGCCTCTATGGCCACCTTCCCCAAGGCCCTAGGAAGCAAGTCTACAACCAATTACTGGGTCCAGAGCTCAGTTTAAAACAACTAGCAGGGACAATCCTAGAAATCCAGATCAAGCCAAGAATCAAAGAACAGTGGCAACAAAAAGTTTCATGCCACTAAATCCTTACAAAAGGGAAAGAAATTGAGCATCTGAGTACACTAAATCCTAATCAGATGCCTAGACATCAGCAAAAAATTATGAGCCAAACTGAGAAAATAGAAGACATGACCCAAGAAAAGGAAAATATCAAAGCCTCAGAAGAGACACAGGATTTGAGAGAACTCATCAGTGAGATGCACACAAATATCCAAAATCAAAGTAATGACATGAAAGACAATATGGTTAAAGAGATATATGACATCAAGAAGACATTGAGTGAGCACAAAGAAGAATTTGAAATCCTGAAAAGAAAAGTAACAGAGCTCATGGTAATGAAAGACACAATAGGTGAGATAAAAAACACATTAGAGGCATACAACAGCAGACTTGAAATGACAGAAGAAAGAATATGTGACACAGAAGACAGAACAGCTGAAATTAAAGAGAGAAAAGAACAGAGAGAGAAAAGTATGGAAAAACTGAGCAGGGACTCAGATAGTTGAATGACATCATGAACCACAACAGCATACATGACATGGGAGTTCCAGAAGGATAAGAGAAGGGAAAAGGGATAGAAAGGTATTCGAGGAAATACCTGAAAATTTCCCAATTCTCATGAAAGAAATGAACTTACATGTCCAAGAAGCACACTGTACCCCAATCAGAAGAAATCTGAACAGACCTACTCAAAGACACATACTACTCAGAATGTCAAATGTCAAAGATATAGAGAAAATTCTCAGAGCACCAAGGGAGAAGCAAACCATCACACACAAGGGACACCCAGTAAGCCTTAACATGGACAGTCATATTGGTTTAGTTATTTAATTTCCATTTAGGCCAAAATTCTTTCTATCTAATCAAATTCTTATTTGGGAAATTCTTCATATCTTATTGGAAAGAATTATGGTAGGTAACAATTTGCCAACAGTAGCAGTTTGGCATAGTTATGAATTCCAAAAATAGATATTGGATTATGCTTGTAAACTTGTCTGTTCATCTGGGCATGATTAAGTTATGATTAGGGCTTTGATTGGGCCATGTCAGTAGGGCACTGTGAGCCCTGCCCCTTGGTGGGTGGGGTTTCAAAGATAAAACACATGGTAAAGGACAGAGTTGGAGTTTATGAGTTGGAGTTCTAAAGCAGAGTTCTAATGCTGGAGCCCAGGGAAGCAAGCACACAGAGGAGCTTTGTTGTGAGGAAGGAGAGAAGGCCCCGGGAAGAGAGGAGCCATTCCCCTGAGAGTCTACAGCTGGCCTTATGGAGAGACACAAAGCCTAGAGAGCCTCATAGTCTACAGCTGACCTTGTGGAGGACATAGAAGAGCTGAGCCTGGAGAGAAATGGAGACCCCAGGAAGAGAGAAACCCAGGAAGCCTGAAACCTCACAGATGTTGGCAACCATCTTGCTCCAACACATGGCCATAGACTTTGGTGAAGGAAGTAACTTATGCTTTATGGCCTGGTAACTGTAAGCTTCTACCCCAAATAAATACCATTTATAAAAATCAACCAATTTCTGTTATTTTGCATCAGCACCCTTTTGGCTGACTAATACACCAACTGATAATTTTATGGTGCAGAAAAATTCAAAAATCTTGTTCAACAGTTGTAGACTGACTTTAATTCCTGGATACATTGCTTTTGAAAAACTAGAAGGCTTGTATGTAATCTGCCCTTGGAACACTGAATAAGGTAACCAACTGTAGTGTCTTACTCTTAGGTTTATTATTTGTGGCCGTTGGGCAATTTGATGTAATTATGAATTCCAAAAATATAATTGGATCATGCTTGTAAACTGATCTGTTAATCTGGGCATGATTAAGTTATGATTAGGGCATTGACTTGGCCACATCAGTAGGGCATTGAGCCCCATCCCTTGGTGGGTGGGGAATTGAATATAAAAGGCAAGGCAGAGAGCAGTTTTTAAGAAGTAGTTTTTGAGAAGAAGTTTTGATGATGGAGTTTTGATGTTGGAAAGAAGGCCCCAGGAAAAGAGAAGTAAGCCATTTGCCTGATAGTCTACAGCTGACCTTGTGGAGGAACCAGAAGAGCTAAGCCTGGAGAGAAACATAGCCCTGGGAAGAGGAACCCAAGAAGCCTGAACCCTGGCAAACACCAGCAGCTGTCTTGTTCCAACACGTGGCAATGGACTTCAGTGAGAGAAGAAACTTAAGGCTTTATGGCCTGGTATCTGTGGAATTCTACCCCAAATAAATACCCTTTATAAAGACCAACCTATTTTTGGTATTTTACATTAGCACCCCTTTGGCTGACTAATACATTATTCATCTCTATAACCTTAAAAGGTTTGGTTCTGTCCATTCCTTAGGCCCCCATTGCAGTGGAAATCCTACAGTACCTCAGGCCAGCATTTTGTCACTGACCTCCTAGCTGAACTGCCTACCTTTTACATCAGATATATTTTTAAGGATACTTATAAAAGACTTCTCAACCCTTAGGTTATTGTGGAAATCATATTTTCTTCTAGTTCTTGTATGGTTTCAAATTTACATTTATATCTCTGATCAACTTGGAGTTTATTGTTTTTTCAAAATGGCCATCTAGTTTTCCCTATATAATTTATTTAAAAGTGTATTTTCTCTAGAAATATGGGATATCTTCGTCATAAACTAAATTTGCCTACAGAGTTGGGATTTTTCCAGATTTTTACTATTTTCCATGGGTCTGCTCATCTATTGCTGTGCCTGTTTATCATGTTTTCTTTAGAGATACTTTATATAAAGTATAGTTTTATCCCCTAGTTACTCTTCTATTTTCATGTTTCCTTAGCTCCAATAAATGGAATCAACTTAATATTTCCATACATATTAATTGGCTTTGTGGAAACCTCACATCCTTGTTTAATTAATTTTGCAATTATCTGGCTACTAGTCACAGTGAACTGAAAACTTCTAACCAAGTTATGGAGTAGGTGAGAAAGCCCTTTAGTGGAGAGAAGTCTGAAACTCTCTCAAAAGGTTTAACTTTGCAAGACATGTTTCTATGATATGCTTATTTTTTATTTCATTTGCTTCTGTTTCTAGCTTTTAGAATATCTGCCTTTGAATGCAGTGATTAAAGTCTACAGATGGATTTGGGAACAAAGGCAAGAGATATCATTTCCAGTGGTGAAACAGGCCTCTGGAGCTCAAGAAACTACCAGGGTTAAAGTCTGTGGCAGTTTGATATTGTCTATGAATCCAAAAAATAGATATTGGATTATTTTTGTAATCTAGTCTGTTCCTCTGGGTGTATTAGATTGTATTAGATTCAGATGTTTCACTGTTACTTGATTAAATTATGATTAAGATTTTGGGCCAGTAGGATATCAAGTCCCTACCCCCTTGGTGGGTGAGGACTCAGAGGGAAAACAACACAGCAGAGGAGGGAGTTGGAGTTTTGATGCTGGGGCCCTGGGAAGTAAATACACAGAGAAGTGGATATCTGAGGAAAGAGAGAAGGCTTCATTAGGCATGGCAGAAGCCCCAGAAAGAGAATGAGCCTGATAGTCTACAGCTGACCTTGTGAAGAGAGCAGAGCATCTGAGCCTGGAAATAAATGAGTCCCAGGAAGAGAGACAAGATTTATACTAGCCTACAGCTGAGAAAAGAAGGCGCTGGGACCATGGTGCCTTGGGAGGAAGAGGAAGCCTGAGCTGTTAAAAAAAAACCTTGGTCATCTTGCTCCAACACATGGCAACAGACTTTGGTGAGGGAAGTAACTTACAGTTTATGGCCTTGCGACTGTAAACTTCTACTCCAAATAAATACCCTTTATAGGCCAATAGATTTCTGGTACTTTGCCTTAACACCCCTTTTGGCTGACCAATACAAAGCCTGTTCTGGGAACTTGCACTAAACTGCCATTCAAGCTCAGACGTTGTCTGTGGAATATCAAATATAGTATGGTAACCAAGTGTTGCCTTGTCTCTGCAGGTAAATAATCTGCATGTGGAAGAGCACAGGATAGGATAGGCTGATGAATCTACCTCAGGCCCTGAGGTCCTTTTCAAGGCCACATGGACTCCTGCCTCCAGGTGCAATCTCATCACAGTGGGGGGGAGGGACATTCTCACACAGCAGCTGGCTCATCAGTTTCAGGTAAGTTTCCTTCTGTCTCCATGTTACAATATGCTGCTAAGAACAGAACTCACCTGACAACTGCCACACCCCACCTGTTTTCTTTTTGTTCTGACTATAAATTCTCAATGACCCCTAAACACATTAGAACACCATTTTTTACTTGTTGATACCCAATTTGAGGAAATTCATGCAATAGAAATAGAAGACTAGACTTCTATTTGCAGTAGCAGTTCTTTTGGCAAACCTCAAAGAAACATTTTTGAAAAGAAGAAAGATTGAAACTCAGTCACCTCTGCTCCCTTCTTAAGAACTACAAATCACAAAAAATCAAAATGAAAGAGCATAGAAAGAAGTCAATACTGAAAAGAGCAGAAATGAATGAAATGGAAAACAAGCATACCATAGAAACAAATCAAGTTATAATCCTGTTCTTTTTAATATAGAAGTAAAATTAATAAACCACTAGATAAAACTGATTATGGTGGAAAAATTAACCAAATTAGGAATCAAAACAGACACATTCTCTACAGAGCATACAGGTACCAACAGGACACAAAGATGTATGAAATACTGAGGCCTACAAAGTTGGACTACAGAAATAAAAGGGCACCAAGTCTGTAAAACCAGGTAGCAAAACTGATACACACACAAACATACACACAAAAATCATGAAATATTGGAAATTCCTATTAGTTAAAGAAATTGAAGATACCCTGTAAAAAATCAAAACAACCTGCCACAAGCCATTAAAACACTCTCCAGAAGGAAAACTACAGTCTCTGACTCTCAGACTGATGAAACATTCCATTTAAGGAAGAAAATCCACCTAACTTACACAGACAGAGAGCAGATTTCAGTTTCTTTCATGAGACCAGCATATCATTGAGACCACAATCAGACCAGGACATTATAACAAAAGATCATTACAAATCATATATTTCATAAATAGAGATATGAATATTTGAAGGAAAAGACAAAATTCAACCATCTATGAAAATATAAGACATCAATACCAAGTAGGATATACTAAAATACACAAGGCTGGTGTAACATTCCAAATCACAAGAGGTAAATTATCCCATTAATAGAACCGCAGAGGATAAAAATCATAGGGGCATGCAGAAGTACAAGAAAAAGCATTTCATAAATATCAAATTTACTCATTAAAAGTAAAAAAATCTCTATTTCACACCCACTAGAATGACTATAATTACTTTCTTTTTTTTTTTTTTTTTAAAGATTTATTTTATTTTATTTTATTTATCCCCCCCTTGCTGCTTGTGCTGCTGTGTCCATTCGCTGCGTGTCTTCTCTGTGTCTGCTTATCTCCCCCTTGCTGTGAGGTCTTGCTGCATCAGCCCACGGCGCCGCGGGAGCCGGCCTGCCCTCACAAGGAGGCGCCGGGAAGCGAACCCGGGGCCTCTCATATGGTAAACGGGGGCTCTATCCACTGAGCCACACCCGCTTCCCGACTATAATTACTTTCTGTGGAAGTAAATGTCAATTGTAAAGAAGCTAAAGAATATTCAAGGAATGTATAACAGTGAATTTGAAAGTGAATCAAGATTGTGGTTAGTAGTATAAATATAAGAATGCTCTTCTTTTACAAAGTGTTAAGAATATGGTAATATATGGGAAATTACAACTAATGTAAACTTATGGACAGTAGTTAACAGTAATATTGCAATATTTTGCAGGATTGGCAAGAAGATATTTTCTCAATACCAAGGGACAACAATAAGGGTGTATAGGCGAGTATGGGATTTTTCCTTTTGGAGTAATCAAAATGTTCTAAAATTGTCTGAGGTGATGACAGCACAACTCTGTGAGGAAAATGAGAGCCACTGACTCTACACTTTGAATGGATTGTACAAAGCATGGGACCATATAATATAGGGAATCCAGTGGTGAATGATGGACTGTGGTTTAGAGCACAAATATGAGAATGTTTCCTCCTGAACAATAACAAATATACAATACTATTTTAGAGTGTAAATGATTGTGTGGGTTGGGGGAAAATACACCAAATGTAAGATATGGGCTAGAATTAATAGTCATATTTTGATGATGTTCTTTCATAGTTTGTAACAGCTGTTTCACAACAATGCAATGTGTTGATGATGAGATGATGTATGGGAGCCTTGTATGATGATATGCATGTTTGTTTTGTAAATTTGGAAATTTTACTATACATTTATTGTTTATGTATGTTCATGTATAAATGGCATACTTCAACTAAATTTTAATTTTAAAAAAATGACAAATGTCAGAGAGTATGTAGAGAAATAGGAACTTGAACAGATATTTGCACACCCATGTTAACAGCAGGAATATTCACAATTGCCAAAAGATGGAAGCAACCCAATTGTTCATCAACTGAGAAATGGATAAACAAAATATGGTAAAAACATGCACTGGAACATTATTCAGCTGTAAAAAGGAAGTCTTGATGCAAGAAATAACAGGATGAATCTTGAGGACCTTATGCTGAATGAAACAAGCTAGGCAGAGAAGTAGAAATATTATATGACCTCAATGCTATGAACTAATTACAAAAAGTAAACTCATAGACATAGAATCTAGAATATAGGTTACCAGGGGATAGATTGATTGGGGTAGAGAATAGGGAGCTAATGCTTAATTTGTACAGAATTTCTATTTAGATTTATTATATAGGTTTGGAAATGGAAAATAAAAAGTAAAAAGCCAGGGGGAGGGGATGGAGTATATAGGAATTCTCTATACCTTTAATGTAATTCTTCTGTAATCTAAAACTTCCCTAAACATAAAGTTTATTATATAATTTTTTTTTTAAAAGTAAATATTTCTTAACACAAGAGTAAAAGGATGAAACTTCCTTAAACAGATCAAACTTGTCTAATATAAACCTATAATAACCAGCACACTTAACACAGGATTTTTGAAAATCAGCTTTTTCCCTGGAATCATAACCAGACAAAGAACCTGCTCTCACCACTTCTATTCTACTTTGTACTGAAAGGGTAGTTAGGGCAACAGGGGAACTAGAAAGAAATCAAAATGTCTGATATTCACGGATGCCCCTACTACACAAATGGAAAACCCACCACAGCCTACAAAAATTACAATCAGTAAAAGAACACAACAAGGTCTCTGGGTATGAACTCAACAAATAAAATCAATATTATTACCATATACCAGCATCAAACAACTAGGAAATAAAGGGCAATACCAGATAGGGAAAATATCATTAAAAAATAAACCAATAAAGGATTAATTTATAAAATATATATACTCAGTAAGAAAATCAGAAATGACCTAACAAAATGAAGAGAGTATATGAAGAAAAGAAACATACAGGGGCTAACAAATATTTAGAAGCCTGGTCTCTAGCAGGAACTGCAAGATCCAGAAGATGGGATGCCCACAGTACCCAGGGGGTGGGCTCCCAGGACCAGAGGGAGGAGACAAAAGGGGAGGACCTCTGGCTCCCTAAGGCTGGTGGCAGAGCCTCTCACCTTGCCCCTTCCTCCAGGGCACAGCCACCCCACATGACTCCCTCCCTTACCCCCAGGCTAGGGAAGATTCTGATTGGCCCTGTCTTCTCTTAAGTCCTGTCTGTGACAAGAATTGGGGAACATTTCCACCCTGGAAATGTTTTTTGAGATCACTTAAATACACTGTGCAAGAAATGCATATGCTCAATAATGAAGCAGATTCACAGAGTATTTTCTGTTTTAATACAGAGTTTGAAGATTCTTGACAAAAGAGGCTGAAACAATGGGGGATTGCATTGTACTTGATAAAGTTTGGGAAGGGGACTTCCTGTGCCATCACACCAACAGAGCATGTGCCCCAACTTCCTGGGATCCAGCATGAGCATTATCCTTCCCAGGTGATGACTGTGTCTCCCTCTGTTCTGTGAGTCACTGTGCCCTGAGGGCAAGGGTGGTGACTTCATGGATGAAACATTTCATAGAAAGTACAAAAATGCACACCTGGAGAAAGGCAATCGATGGCAAAAGTGCTAGAATATGAGATGAATGGATAAGTAGAATTTTGATTGAGTGCATATTTTAAAAGAACCAGAGAGAATCCTCCCCAGGAGTTCACCAAACAGAACACCTATGTTTTTATTTCAAGGAAATGAGCATTTTGAAATGTACAGAAACAATCTGCTTTCTGCTTCCATTTATCCCCTCAGGCAGAATCCCAGGTCTATAACTTCCATAGATTGAATATTTGTTTCTCAAACTTGCAGAGGTTAGTTCCCTACCTCAATATTCTTTCAGCTTTACCTAAGACAGTGAATAAAAGAAAATAAACAGGAGACTGGCAGTTTTTAAATTAGCTTTTTGGGATACTGGGAACTATGGCAAGACCCCAATAGAAAGATCTTGGATATCTGAATGTCCCTGTGCATCATGGGACTACACGCAATTCAAACTTTTATTATTAAGGAATTTCACTGTTTCAGACAATGTGCTGTAATGGATAACTTCAAGGTCTACAATGGAAAAATTTAAGCTGTACATATTAACCACAGAACAATGGGTCGGTGCCTCGCCTGAAGGCGCCCACCTGCAAAAAGCCAGAAAAGCAGGTTACCCCACCCTGCTAAGAGCTAAAACCAGCTAACTGCAAAAACTCGCTTCTGTACTAAGTGTGCTTGCTTGCTGTGCCAAACCAAATCAAGAGTTATAGAACAGAACATTTCTTTCTTTCAAACTCCTAAACTATCCAGAATACTATAAAAGCCTTGTACTTTGGTTTCTCAAGGCCTCACACCTGTGTTCATGTCTGAGCGCCCGGCCGTTAAAATAAAGGTTCATAAAAACTAACTGGTTCTCCTGGGTCTGGTTAAATCATCTCCGAAGTCCTTCATACTTCAGTGCAGATTCCGGGGATAGAGAGGTGGACAAATAGGCATTATTCTTGCCTTCAGGAAGCTGAAGCCTAGTGGCAGAGGGTGATGGTGAACCAGTGAACATGCAAGTATGTCTACACTAAAGAATTATGCTATGTGATCTCAGGGGACCCCACATTAGATGTTCACAGATGACTTTCTGAAGGGCTAATATTTAAGCATAGCTTGAAAGACTGAGAAGCAGCCAATACACAGAAGAAAGATGAAAACAGTGTTCTATTCATGATGATTAACCCAGTTCTTTTCCCTTTCCTCGGGCATTTGCTTTAAACTAACCAATCTTTGACTCATGTGGGCGATCTCTAAGCTCCACCTCTGGGTCACAATAAAGGCACAATCCCAGGGGTCCCTCCTGCTCTGCCTGTGTGGTCCCCTCTTGCTGGTTTAGCCCCCAGAGCCTATGGAGCTTCTGGTTGACCCCTCATGCCCCTCACCCTCTGCAAGTAACACATATCTTTACTCAGGCATCATGGCCCCAGTTTCCCATTTTGTATCACCAGACCTGCACCCAGATCCTAATTTACAATCCAGTTTAACTGTTAGGCTCAGGGTTCCCAACTTAACCTATTCAGAACAAGTACAGTGAACAGGGTGGGTTGGTCACAACCATGGGGATATAAGGCATTTTGTCTCCTCTTGCCTGATGACCTGGCTCTCCCAAATAGTTAACACTCTCTGGGAAGTGTCCAAAGCTTGCTGAACTCTGTCTGTCCACACTGCTTTGTGCTGCTGCCTGTGGCCTCTGTGGAGTGTTTCCTCAACTTTCCAGCCCAAATTGGTGTCCTGTAGATCTGAATCCCCACTAGGAAGCACAAACAGACAGCCATAGTAGGTCAACAGAGGAAACCCTGAGGTTTCTAGTGCTCCCCCAAATGGAAATGAATGGCTTTAGGTGACACTGACACTGAGCAAGTAAAATTGGCTACAAAACCAGGGCCTTGTGGTGGTTACAACCATAGGAGCCCAGCAACTTAATAGTTGCTTAATAATACCTCATTAAACATACCCGTGGAAATAATATATGACGAAAATCTCAATATAATTGTTATTAGGGAAATGCAAATTAGAACCAAAATGAGATACCACTGCACACTTATAAGGTAGTTTAAAAAAAGAGAGAATACCAAATAATACCATGAAGGCAGAACAATGCTCACGTGAATGCAATACAATACAATACAGCCACATTGGAAGAGAGTGTCAGTTTCTTATAAACTTACCAAATGTCCCTGTAACCCCACTTCTACCTATTTACCCAAGTGAATTGAAATTATTTTCACACAAAAGCCTGTACACAAATATTGAAGGAGCTTTGTTCTTTGACAGCAAAAACTGGAAAAAATAAAAATGCTCATCAAATGTGAAAAAAAAAGAGGAGGAGAAAAGATTGCTGAGTAATATAGGGGCCTGAGAAGTCCCTCTCATCTGGGGGTGGGGGAAGAAGCAATTAAATAGTAATACTAAAATACCAAGGACCTCCTGTATTTACATAAAAATGAGAGAGACACACCCATCCACAGCTGGCCTAACCTGCAAGGCAGATGCCCTCTGGCAAACAATTCTTGAGGCCTGACTTTGACTTAAAAAGATGAGAAGATGCATTTCTTTGAGCATTCAGATTGACTAGAGGGGGAGTTTATCCCCAGCCCTGGGGAGGTCCTCGTCAACATAGTCACAAAATATATTTTTAACAGGGAAACACCTCCCCTCAATTTTCCAGGCAGCCATGATCAACCAAGGCCCCTAGTCTTGGCTAGGCTATGGACCAGGTGGAGCTCCTGGCAGAACCTGAAGAGTTCTCAAGTCAGTCAAAAATCCTGACTCTTGTAACCACCCTAAAGGGGGCCACACAGCCCCTTCCTTGGAGGGCCCCCACCTCAATTTTCTGCATATCAAAGGTCCAATCCCCCACCCCCTTGAGAGTTGTGACTATTGGAAAAACACTTATCAAACAGCACCTCCTCATGATGACCCTTTTTGCTCTTCCTCTGCCCACTAGAGTTATGCCTGAGCCACTACATAAAATATCTAATCACACTGCTGGTGGGGCCATAGGCAGGTGCCTAGTTGATGGTCCCAAGCAATCCCAGCCTTCCAGTCATCCCTTCTAATGCACCAGTCCAGCGAGTGAAGCCTTCAGGGCTTATGAAACCTGACCTGACACCACCTGAATCCCATCAGGCATTCCCAGTGGATACCACGTGGAGCAGAAGAATCACCAAAGTGAATTTCTGTATTCCAATGAGAATGAAGGGGAAGATGCACAGCCAATGTCACAAATAACACATATGTATAAAAGACATGCAGTTAATACCTGACTAATTTGTTTATTATACATTTGTTCTTTTGAAACATTGAGATATGGAAGAAGACTGATGACCAATCTCCTATTTAAATCAATATATAGATATAGATATCACATGCATATATATTAATTACTTAGAACATTTCAACAAGTTTGCTCATGAGAAAACATTTGCCAGCAACATCTCATAGAAGTTAGAATGGGGAGGGCATATAGTAGGAGTGAATTTTAATTTTGACTTTTACACTCTTTTCATTGCATGTCCCCCAATCCATATTCTTTGAAGACTCTCTAAATGTCTCTGATCAGAGTCTCTTGGTTTCATTAACTGCTAGATATTTTCATGGAAATTTCTCTAGAATGGGGTCTCTTGCCTCTTAGTTATGGGAAAGTATTATCTGAGCAGGTTTTCTGATAGATAATCTGTTAGCCAGTGTTGGTTTGATTTTGATTTTGTTTATGTGGATCCTATTGTGATTTTTCTCCCATTCCCTACCTCAGTGTGTAATTAAATTTGGAACACTGTTGACAATGTATGCGTTTCTAGATAAACATTATATTCATTAGACCACTGAACCAGTCTCAGAGACAACAAATAAGAGTCATTTTAATGGCTCCATTTAAGAAAATTGAAACTACTCAACTAAAATTTCCAGCTACCCTTATTGACATTAAAAACAATTCCACCCAAATATGAATTGCCTTAAAACTCACTTATGATTTACAAAAAAATAAGCATACATCAGTGATGTTGGTGAATGTGGAAGTGTGCTGTTTTTGGGTAAATTTAATTTTGACAAATTTATTTTCAGCAAATTGCTTGTAGACAATGTGCTGTGTTAAGTAATTGTGATGAAGTTGACATTGAAGAGACAATTCTGTAGACACAAAGGTACAACACATTTCCCTATAGAGTCCAGTGTTTAGAGGGACTGGATCACTTAATCTTAGAATTACATTCACACATTCACATTCTGCAAAAATCTGAAGTAAATTAATTATAAAGCATGCAATGTGCATGATTTCATTTCTCTGTTTTCACAAAAGATTCATGTGGTTTCCTGACAACTTTTGGAGCAAGAAACCTCACTTAAGGTGTACTCCATTCCATGTAAGCAGAGTTTAAAATATTTTTTTCCTTGCATAAATTTTCCTCCTGAAAACTTGTTTATGCACACACAAAAAAACCATATTTAATGTCTAAGAGGAGTAGATGAATGCAAGGAGACCTTCCATAGGCCCAGTTATGCCTCACATTGAGCACTTGGGCCTGGGGATAATTAGTGAAACTCTCTCTGTTTCTTCACCTGACAAGGAAGGAAAAAGTTGAGCCACTGGCTTTAAACCTCTTAGTTAACAAAAATGACCAATGCTCTTTACAAAATTGAAATCCACTATGTAAAACTGATAAAAGCAGAACATCTGTGACTGGAGGCAGGTGCAAACCCTGGACCTCCAGCCTCCACAGCAACTTCTGTTGGCTGCCCTCTGGAGTATGTTCTCTGATGCCCACTGGATGGTCTCCCTGTGCCACTTTTTATTATTTTTCATACCATGTATTTATGTAAGCACAGCAGTTGCTAACAAAATGGGCCACAGAAATATGGTCACTCCTCCATTTTAATCTAAAATCACCCTAATCTAATAGCAGAAACATGCTTTGCAAAATTTCCAAATGTACTCTAGTCATTTTGTTTTTAGATGTTTTCATCTGTGTGTATATATGTGTGTGCATGTGTGGCTGTAAAATTCAATGGATGAAAAGCAGAGACCAGGCTCTACTGAGGCCACAAACACCTTTAATTACAAGGGTCCATTCTGGCCTAATAAGGGAATTATAGCCCCTGCAAATCCTTTTCATTTTTATACCAGAGTTTGGGGAAAATGACCAAAAAAGTGTACAGGAGACATTCTGTCTGAAAGAGGAGCTGTAATCCTGGAAAAAGGACAGGCCCTCAAAGTTCATAAATGGCATTCAAGTTGGCCCTCTGGGCTTGGACCTATATTGGGTTAGGCTATGAGTTCCTTGGTGGGGAAATAGCCTTCTTTTATTAGGCATTAGGCTATTGGTCATTTGGGAACTGCAAAATCAGAACACAATGTGATGTCACTACACACCTATTAGAACAGATGAAACAATGAATACTAATAATATCAAATGCCTTAGAAGATGCCCAGTCTAGATCCCTCCTATATTGTTGATGGGAATGTAAAGTGGTACAACCACTCTGGGAGACGCTTTCCTAAAAACAAAGCAAAACCATATCTAACACCCCACCCCTGCAAAAAAAAACTAGTAAAAATGCAACTACCATAAGATGCAACAGTTGCTCTCCTTGGTATTTATGACAGAAATCAAAACTGATGTCCACAGGAGAACATGAATATCCATATCAGCTATATTTGTAATAACCCCCAAAGGGAAGCAACCCAAATGTCCTTTAATAGGTAAGAATTTTAAAAATTGTGGTACTTCCCTACCACAAAATACCAGGCAGCAAATGAAGCCACAAACTCTTGATATGCACAACACTATGCATGGATCTCAGGATGTTATGCCAAGTGAAAAAGCCAACCTTAAAAAGTCACATATTGGAGGATTCCATTTATATAACATTCTCAAAATGACAAAATTATAGAGAGGGAAAACAAATTAGTGTTTGCCAGGGATTAAGAATGATGAAGATGGAGGTGGGGATCTGAGGGAAGTGGGCATGATGTAAGGACTGAATAGTCCTCTACCTTGATGTCATAATGCTCAGACAAACTGATACCTTTGAAAAAAAGGGGGAGGGGGGAATGGGGCTGTGCACACATTGTAACAATTCCTGGCTTTGCTATTGTACTACAGTCATGTCAGAAGTTACTATTAGTGGAATCTGAGCAAAGGGTTTAAGGGACATCCCTGTATACGATCTTTTTTTTTTTATTTTTTTTATTATTTTTATTTATTTATCCCCCCCTTGCTGCTTGTGCTGCTGTGTCCATTCGCTGCGTGTCTTCTCTGTGTCTGCTTATCTCCCCCTTGCTGTGAGGTCTTGCCGCATCAGCCCACGGCGCCCGCGAGCCGGCCTGCCCTCACAAGGAGGCGCCGGGACGCGAACCCGGGCCTCCCATATGGTAAACGGGGCCTCTATCCACTGAGCCACACCCGCTTCCCAGCTGTATACTATCTTTGCAAACTCATATGAATCTATATTTCAAAATAAAAATCAAACATAATAAATTGCATTGCAATATACTGCAATGCAATGATATCAAAATAAAACTATTTTTCAGAGCATCAAAAATATAAAATAAATGCATCTATGAATCTGAAAGATGAACAATATCAGTACACTGATCACTTGTTTTAAAAACCTTTCTGAAAGACAGGAAAAGTAAGTAAATGGAGAGGTACACTGTGTAAATGGACCTCAAAACACAGTATTGGTAATGTCTCAGTTCTACCCAAATTGATTTATAGGTTCAATACAATCCCAAGTAAAATCCCAACAGGCTTTTCTGAAACTAAGGAGCAGATTTTAAAATTGATATGGAAATGAAAATATCTTATAACAGCCAAAACTTTGAAATAAAAGAATAGATTTAGAAGGGATTAACCACCTGATAACAAGACATAATATAAATCTCCAGTACTCAAGACAAGGTGGCTTTGGCAAGTAAACAGCCAAGTCAATTGGTGAAACACAATACAGAGACCTATTCCATACATACATGTGGTTAATAGATTTTCTGCAGATATGGTATGACGATTCAGTGGAGAAAGTATGGGCTTTCCAATAAATAGTGTTCAAACAATCACATATTGACATGCAGAAACAAATATTATCCATACCTCACACTTTATACAAAAACAAACCAAACCAAAAAAAAAAAAAACTTAAAACATAGACTGGAATGTGAAATGTAAAATTCTTATAGTTCCATAGAAAGCTTAAGAAAAATCTTCATGTTTTTGACTTAGGCAAAGTTTTCTTAGCTATGGAATCAAAACCACAATTTCTAAACAAATAAAATAGGACTTCATCAAAATTAAGAACTTATGTTATTCAAAAGACACCATGAAGAGAATTAGAAATAAGCCACAGACTCAGAGACACGTTTGAAAAACAATATATCTGTTAAATGACTTGTATCTGAAATATGGTAAGAGTTCACAGAACGCAAAAAATAACAAAAATAATAGGTAAAATATTCACACACATTAACTAAAAGGCAATGTATTGATGTCAAATAAGCACCTTAAAAATGATGCAGAAAACCATTAGTCTTTAGGAAAATGCAAATTAAAATCACACCAGAAAACTGGAATGGCTAAAATTTAAGCAGACTAAACATACACCAAGATTTGGCTAGGATGTCAAGGAACTGGAACCTTCACACAATGCTGGTGGGAATGTAAAATGGTACAACCACTTTGAGAAAAAAATTGCAGTTTCTTACAAAATGAAATAAACACCCATTATAAGGCCCAATCATAGAGAGAGAGACAGTTACTTATGGGCCTGGTCAGTGACAACCACAGATTTTCTGTCACCTCATGGAAAATCAAGCAGGGCCCCAAAAGGGAGCTCAAACTGGCAACTAAAACTGAAAATTTTACTTGATTGGAGATTCCAACCATACTTAAAGATTTTGTTCCAGAAGGCAAGGAGAAAGAGGCAGATTGGAATGTGACAGTAATGTGGGATATGAGTTATCCTTCTCATCCCAGAAAAAAAAAAATGAGAGGCAATTGACAAGTAACACTAAAGACTCAGAGACTTTTCTCTATTTACACCTTAAAAAGGGAGGGACACACCTGTCCAGAGCTGGCTGATAGCCAAGGAAGATGCCTGCTGGCAAACAATTCTAAAAGTCAGATTTTTACTTTAAATGATGGAGATGATGCAATTGGGAGAGCATTTCTTTGGCCACTCAGAAGAGAACAGGATTTCATCCCCAGTCTTGGGGAGGCCACTTTGACACACAGTCAGGGAACAGTTTTTTACAATGAAACCCCTCTCTGCAACTTCTAAGGCTGCCTGGCTCAACCAAGGCTCTTACTACCAGCAAGGTGAGCAACCAGGTGAACTATTGGCAGGACATGAGAGAGTCTCACATCAGTCACAGATCAGGCCCAGGCAGGCACCCTTTAGGGTCCACACAGCCCCTTCCCTGGGGGGTCCCTTCACCCTTCTGTTACCAGATTTTGTCTAGGTTCTTGACTATGCTGCAGAAAGGAATTTCAAAAGAACATCGGGTTAGTTAGGCCGGTAATTTATTAAGGGAGGGAGGGAAGAGAAATGGGAAAAAATAACAGATCATGGGTACCAGAGAGTGGAAGGGGCTGAAGAGTGATAAAGAGGGCTGGTTTATAGACTACAATTTCCATTTATAGATTATAAATGCCTAGGTTTTATTTTTGTGTTGATCCATGTGGTGGAGGGTGGGGGGCGACACATGGTGAGAGCAGGGCACAGAAGGCAAGAGAGCTATTCAGGCTATGTGCCTGCTTTTTGAATCATTAATTATTCAGCCCCTTTGCTAATGGCAGGGGAGGAGTCCCAGCTCTTTGCTGTTTTGATTGATCACCCTACCCATCAACCCCCCAGGAAGGCCTAATTATAAGGCCCCTGGAGAATATCTGGGGCTACTCCTCCTTCCAGAGGAAATCTCATTCTGGATGTCAGAATCTTGAGAGGGTCTTCCAGCAGCCATCTTGGAGTATTGATATCCACATGGACTTCTTGCCAGGTTCCATTGATTCCCTATTTTACTAGCCTGCTTCATTCCCCCCTCAGAGTTTACACCTTTATTCTTAAAGGGGTGCTGAAGGGAGATGGTCATTCTTCTGTAATTACTTTCTGCTGGTTAGGGGCAGTAGGCCCCACTTGAAAAGGTGTAAAACCCACTGGCTACTCTATCTTGGTTGGATAAAGATGGATCTGGCATCCTGAGTGAAGCTGGATGAAGTCCCCATATGGCTAACAAGGTGTTGATTCTGGAAGAAATAAACTTGATTAGAATTTTGAGAATATATGGTCCTACTATGAGGATACTGGACCAAAAAGTAAAAAAGGCCAGTTGTCTGCAAAGGCTGCATCTTCTCAAAGTTGGTGGGAAACTATTTTTCCTTCAGTTATTTTATGCTGTTGGTTAACTCTACGGGAAGAGAGTACAACAGGCAATGGGGTTAGGTATAAAGTGCCAACCCCAGTTCCTATGGTAGAGGAGAGGAATGAGAAGAGGCATTGTCCTTTTTAGTTATTATATAGGGAGAAATTACATAAAGTGAAAACAGGCAAGGTTTCTTAAGGGATGTCTAGTTTGCACCCCTCCCCCAACAGTGGGCATCTGGGCTAGAGTTAGAGGGAACAGCTGTATTTGACACAGACACTACTTAACTTTGCCTCTTACATCCCATCAGGTGCTTCTGGTGAGCTGGAAATTTCCTGGCAGCTGGCTTCACTCAGGATTAGTACACCAAGCTGGGAATTCCTTTAATAGCTGTGGGAGTGATCACAACTTCAGAGTAAAGTTCCTTCCATTTTGGCTCTAATTGAGAGAGAGGCTTATTTTCTTGCCAATTTTGATCAGGACCTGGTTTACAGGTTCATTACCTACTTAGAAAATGAAGTTTACCAGGACTTTTAACATGTTC
Organism: Cabassous unicinctus; assembly: GCA_029593785.1. Classification (NCBI taxonomy): domain Eukaryota; kingdom Metazoa; phylum Chordata; class Mammalia; order Cingulata; family Chlamyphoridae; genus Cabassous; species Cabassous unicinctus. The sequence continues at coordinate 24,501 of JAQZBX010029010.1, forward strand.
AATGTCCCTCTGCATTTGATCTAGAATAGAGGCTGCTCTCAGCTATACTGTGACCATGAAGACCAGCAGTAGGCAGAATTTAATACACTCCTATGGGGAATATGCTCATTATTCTAGGAAGAATGAAGAAGTAATTTTTAGTCAACTGACCTGGCATTCCATAGTCCAAGTCTGACTTAGATGTTTACACTCCAAATAATTTGGAGCTAATGCTCTTTTCTCAGCATCCTGAGAATTTAATCCAGAGCCCTGCTGATGGGAGTTCCCATGGCTGACCTAGGTCTTGGGGGATGCCTGAAACAACAAAGTTCAGACCAAAACTCCCAAGCCAGATTGGTGGGAGACAGAGCAGTTATCCAAACTGAAGCATCTGAGGTAAGTCTCAGAGGACATTTGGATGCCCTCTGAATGGAAGGGCCCAAAGCATGGGGGCCATTCAGAGTTTATTGCTCTGCTTCTCAGCACCCCTACATTCCAGGGTCTGAGACTGACTGCACTGTTACCCAAACTAAAGCTCCTGAGATAAATCTCAGGGAACATTTGGTTGCTCTCTGAATTGAGGTACCCAAGACTTCCTAGGTCTTGGGGGTCATTCAGAGTTACTACCATGCTTCACTCCTGCATATTAAATGCTCAGCCCTCTGCCCCCTGGGAATTGTGATATTTGGAACAAGTCTTATCAAGCAGTGATGACTAGTGGTAGCCTATTTTGCTCTTAGTTTTCCCCACTGTAGGTATTTATACCATAACACCTTGCCTGGAATACACATAAACCCTGACAATTGTATATATTAAATAATAGGTGGCCCCTGTCTACCTTTCCCCCTGACCTGGGGATCAGTGGTATCTTTGCTTTCATCAAAGGGAGTCAACAGCCCTAGGCATTGGCCATTGGCCAGGCATTCTGTGGACTGCCCCTCACCATCTTCTTTCTCCAGACCTCCTCACCAGTTTCCAGTCCCAAAGCAGAGCTATATGGAAGGGCAGTCCTGGGCTAAGTCTCATACCCACATATGTCACCACTATGTACACCATGCCTAAAATACTAATTGATTTACAGCCCTGAAATTGTCCAGCATTTAGTAGGTCTTTATAAACATGTTCAGAGATGAAGTCCCTGTAGGCTTTGATATATGGCCAATAGATTTTCTGTAGATATGCTAAGGCAATTCATTGTAGAAAGCATGGGCTTTTCAACAATGACTGATCAAACAATCACTTATGATCCAGCTAATATCATGTTGGTGAGAACAGACCACCCCCCCAATATAAATTGGAAGACCCTATGCAGAGAAATGGTTGCCTATGAGTCTATTTGGAGGGAAACACAAATTTTCTCCATTTCCATGTGGAAAGTCAAGCAAGGTCCTGAAAGGGAGCCCAAATTAGAAACTGATACTCAAAACTTTACTTGATAATACTTAAAGATTTTGTTCAAGAGGACAAGAAACACCAAAACAACATCAAAAATGAAAACAGATGAATTTGACTTGATTAAAATTAAAGACATTTGGTCAGACAAAGACACTGTTAGAAAAAACAAACCACAGATTTACAGAATATATATGTAAATCTCATATCTAATTAAGAGCTTGTATCCAGAATATATTAAGAACATTTAAAGCTCAACCATAAGAAATATTACAATTAAAAAATGGCTTAATGATCTTAATAGTACCTTCTTAAAGAGATATATGTTGGAAATAATATATGAAGAAAAACTCAACATATTACTTATGAGGGAAATGCAAATTAGAATCTCATTAGATATGAGATAGCACTATACACTCATGAGACAAGTTTGAAAAAATGAGAATACCAAATAGTGGCATGAATGCAGAGCAACAGGAAGTCATATTCATTGCTCATGTGAATGCAAAACAAAACTATACAGCCACTGTGGAAGACAATGCCAGTTTCTTATAAAGTAAATCATACACTTAACAAATGGCCCTGTAGCTCCATTTATACATATTTACTCAACTGAACTGAAATTATCTCCACACAAAATCATGTACAGAAATATTGATGCAGCTTTGTTCCTAGTTACCAAAATCTGGAAAAAATAAAAATGTTCGTCATCAACAGTTGAAAAAAAAAAAGAGGATGGGAGAAAGGGGCAGAATCGTTGGTGAGAGTAATATGGGGTCTGAACTGTCCCTTTCATCCCCCCCAAAAAGAGAGAAAGGCAATTGAATAGTAACATTATAGGGAGACAGTCCTTTCCTGAGTGGGTCTGTTATCCAAGGCAGATGTCTGCAGGCAAAAAATTTATAAGGCCAGACTTTTACTTTAAAAATATGGAGAAGAAGCAATAGAGAGAGCATTTCTTTTTTTCTTTTTTTTTCATATATGTTACACAATATATTTGGTTCATAGTAATGCATTCATACAGTATTTGTCCTTTTGTGTCTGGCTTGCTTCATTCACTCAACATAATGTCCTCCAGGTTCATCCATGTTGCCATATGCTTTACGACTTCATTTCATCTTACAGCTGCATAATACTCCATTGTGTGACTAGACCACAGTTTGTTTATCCATTCATCTGTTGATAGACAACTGGGCTGTTTCCAACTTTTGGCAATGGTGAATAATGTTGCTATGAACATCAGTGTGCAGATGTCTGTTCGTGTCACTGCTCTCAGTTCTTCTGGATATATACCCAGGAGTGGTATTGCAGGGTCACGTGGCAAGTCTATATTCAACTTCTTTAGGAACTGCCAAACAGTCCTCCATAGTGGTTGTACCATTCTGCATTTCCACCAACAGTGAAGAAGTGTTCCTATCTCTCCACATCCTCTCCAACACTTGTAGTTCGCTGTCATTTTAATAGTGGCCATTCTGATAGGTGTGAAATGATATCTCATTGTAGTTTTGATTTGCATTTCCCTAATCATGAGTGATGTTGAGCATTTCTTCATGTGTTTTTTTGCCATTTGTATTTCTTCTTTGGAGAAATGTCTATTCAAGTCTTTCACCCATTTTTTAATTGGGTCGTTTGTCTTTTTATTGTTGAGTTGTAA
>JAQZBX010029011.1:0-27529 GCA_029593785.1 Cabassous unicinctus
TCCATTAAATTTCAAAGTCTGAGAGTCATTCTTAAGGTGATAGTTTCTTCTCCCTGGGGTTTCATGGGGGCCCACCCTTTCCACAGGCTTGCCCATTGGCCACTTTCTTGGTTTCATCATCAGGCATCTGGGTGGCAATAAGCTCCAGAACTCACCCTACAAGAACATTGGGGTAATGGTGACACGTTCCCCAATCTCTGGAGTACAGTCTCAGCTGCCATAGTGCAGTGAGGTAAGAGCAACATTCTCCCTAATCTCAGGCATACAGGCCCAACCCTCTCAGGGCAATGTGTTGGTGACTTGGCCTTCCCTAATCTATGAGGGGCAAGTCTATCCCACTCAGACCTATGGGGTATTGACCTCACCCACCCCAACCCTTGGGGAATATGCTCCACACTCTTTATAGCCTGAGGCAGCAAAACTCTCCCTGAACAGTGATTTGGAGCATTCACCCTCTTCAACTTCCAGGGCAAACTCACCCTCTCTGTACACATGGGTGGGGTTACCTCTTGGCCCATGGTGATGTCTTAATTCCAAACCTTAGCATCCATAGGTTTTCTCTTAAAGCTGTTTTACCTTCCATCTCTCCCCAGCATGTCCCTTTTAGTCAGGGTTGGCAGTGATTTTGTTCATACAGCTCTCTCAGAAACCTTGTTGGCTTACCATGCAGGAAGCAGGGGTCCAAGCCATCAGACAGTAGACTTTCCACAAGTCATTCCTACATAAGTGCATTTTCAACCTTGATTTACAAGTTCCCAGTTTAGTTAAGTCCTCACATGGGGCACTATTCTCTGGCGGCTCGATTTCCAGATGCTTGGAGTTTCCTGAATTAATTTCTGGTTTCTTTGTGCCCAACAATTTATTTCTAAGCTTACCTCTCTCATCTAGCATTTTACTAAAAGCTGCAAGGAGAAGCCAAGACACATACTCTGAGTTCACTTTGGAAGGTTCTTCAGCTAAATGCCCAGGCTCATCCTTTTCATATTCTCCCTTTCATATAACATCAGGAGTCAATCTTGCTAAATTCTCTGCAACTTTAAAACATGGATCACCTCTCCTCCAGTTTCCAATAATACTTTCATCATTTATTCTAAGGCCTCATAAAACATCTCTTTAGTGGCCAAGAGTCTCTTCAAAGTAATCTAGGCCTTTTCCATCAAGCATCTCACAATTCCTCCAAAAAGATACCCCTTATCCATTGCTAAAACTCTTCCAATATCATGGTAATTGCAAAATCACTTCCCCACTCCTTGGTACCAAATTCTGTACTAGTCAGCCAAAGCAGTGCTGATTCAAAGTACCAGATATCTGTTGGCTTTTATAAAGGGTATGGGGGGGGGCGTTAGAAAAGCTTACCGTCACAAGGCCATATAGAATAAGTTACTTCTCTCACCAAGTCTGTTGCCACATATTGGAGCAAGATGGCTGCCAGTCTCTGCAGGGGTTCAGCCTTCCTCTTCCTCCCAAGGCTTGGTGGTCCCTGTTTCTTCCAGTCTCAGCTGTAGACTGGCATAGGGCTCATCTCTCTTCTTGGGGCTTATTTATTTCCAGGATCAGTCTGCTCCATTCTCTTCAGCTACAAATTATTAGGCTCATCTCTCTTCCAAGGGCCTCTGCCATGTATTTTTCTGTGTGAGTGTCCACCCACCAAGGGGGTGAGAACTCAAAGTCCTACTGACATTGCTGAGTCAAAGCACTTATCTTAATTTAATCGAGTAAAAGTGAAACCTCAGAATTTAGTGCAATCAAAGGGCATCATGCTCAGAGGAACAGACCAGTTTGCAAACATAATCAATATCTCATTTTGGAATTCACATATAATAGCAAACTGCCACAGTAGTCATGTATACCAATGTCTGAAACTTACTTTGAAGTAAATAAAAAATAAGATAGATTGATGGATGGATAAAGGAATTGATAAATATATAGATATTTGATAAAGCAAATACAGCAAAACTTAGTCATAGAACACAGGTGGTGGCTATATGGGTGTTCACTGTCTTCCAGCTTTTCCCTTTATAATATAGTGTTCATCATACAATGTTGGAAAAAAAAGAAAGAAAATAAAAAACAGTCCATGAAAACAAAAATGAAGGTTATAAAGGATTTCAATAATTCACTTATATGTATGTATTCATGTTACTTTCAAATATGGATTATTAGGTGATTGTGTTTAATGAACACAAATAAATTGTTTCAATTTATTTACCAAGATGAATATTTACCAAGATGAAAACAACTAAATGAGGAATTTGTGTGTGTGTGTGTGTGTTTTGTGTTTTTTTTTTAAAGATTTATTTATTTATTTATCACCTCCTTGCTGCTTGTGTTTTACTGTGTCCATTCGCTGTGTGTTTCTTCCGTGTCTGCTTATCTCCCCCCTGCTGTGAGGTCCCGCTGCATCAGCCCACCGCGCCGCGCGGGCTGACCTGTTCTCACAAGGAGGCCCCGGGAAGCGAACCCGGGGCCTCCCGCATGGTAAACGGGGGCTCTATCGATTGAGCCACACCCGCTTCCTGCTGTGAGGTCTTGCTGCAATAGCCTACCGCACCGTGCGGGCCGGCCGGCCTGCCCTCACAAGGAGGCCCCTGGAAGCGAACCCGGGGCCTCCTATATGGTAAACGGGAGCTCTATCCATTGAGCCACACCCGCTTCCCCTAAATGAGGAATTAGGCATTTAAAAATTGTGAAATAGTTTCCTAACTTGCTCTGAAATTAAGATATAAAAAGAAAAATTTCTAGATATGTAAAAAAGAATGAAAATAAGGATTAGGATTACATATATATAAATATTTAGAATTTATAAAGACATACAACTCACAGTAGGAAACACATGCAAATGGCATGGGCAAGCAGTTAATAGAAAATATGACTGATCAATAAGCACATCAAATGATCCTTTTTATCATTAATTATTAGGGAAATTAAAAAGAAACTATGAGACAGTATCCCTTACTTGCCATTTTGACAAATATCTAAAAGAACAAACATCAGGTTTGGATAAGGATACAGAGTAATATAAAATATGATACACTAGTGGTAGGAGTATAAATTTGTACAATTCCTTTGAAAAACATTTAGGAATTACCTACTAAGTATTTTGTGATTCATTTATTTATGTCCAACATGTTTACACTAAAATAATTTCAATTTTTACAGAGACTTGTCCAAATAAACTATTTGGACCATTGTTTGTAATAGCAGGTAATTTTTTAAAAAAATTGAATTAGGTAAATGGATGAAGAAAAAAAGAGAAAGACGAAAACAAACTTTAGGATGCTGTAGATATCTGGAGAAGGTGGGAGGAGCCCACCAATAGTTTGAGTGAGTTGCTGATGTAGATTTCTAGGTATGTAGTGATTACAGGTTTTCATTTTACTTAATTTTAAAAGATATTAGATATATACTCTTTTTGAAATATAAACCAAGTTTATTTTGCTTAAGTTGTGTTCTTAAAGGACTACATCTTGGTAAACAATGTAAATTAGTATGTCACTTCAGAAACCAGAATTTTGTTTTATTTTTTAATGAATTATTTAAAAATTCAGCCAATTCTAACAAGATAAATATTTTTAAGGATTTCATGTAAAGTTAATGAAGAATCACAAATGAGCAACACTCCTCAATGAAGTAAACAAAAACCTGTTGTTCACAAGTGACAGCACACACATACACACAAAAAGAACAGTGTAAAAAATAACTGTGATGAAATGTTTTTGAAGGTGCTTTACAGTGGGATGGTATGCACATTATCTTGAGGCTAATCCTCCACACAGACTTGTAATACATGTAATTTAGACAAACAATTCAGTTCAAAACATACTAACTTCAGACAATGCAGACTATAATCCTTTTAACAATTTAATTTGTTTCATTCATTACCTTTACTTCTAGACTGAAATGTTGGCTAGAAAAAAATGCTCCCTAATTTAAAAACTGCCATTGTTTAAATGAAAACTTGTATAATTTGGTAATAGAATTTACAAGTATATGGGCCAATTGACTTGCCTCTTCCCCCATCCCAGCCACAAAATGGGAAAGGAGAAAATCCCTATATATGCAGAAAAAGCATTTGACAAAATACAGCACCCTTTCCTGATAAAAACACTGCAAAAGATAGGAATAGAAGGAAACTTTCTGAACATGATAAAGGGTATATATGAAAAACCCCTATCTAACATCATATACAATGGGGAGATCATAAAAGCTTACCATCTAAGATCAGGAACAATACAAGGATGCCTACTATGATTTCTCCTAATTAACTTTGTCTTAAAAGTACTTGCTCAAGGACTGAGGCAAGAAAAAGATATAAAAGGCATCCAAATTGGAAAGGAAGAAGTAAAAATTTCACTATTTGCAAACAACATTATCCTATTCATAGAAAGCCCTGAGAAATCTACAACAAAGCTTCTAGAAATTAAAAACGAGTTCAATAAAGTAGCAGATTATAAGACTAATGCTAAAAATCAGTAGCATTTCTGTACACCAATAATGAACAATCTGAGGAGGAAATCAAGAAAAAAATACCATTTACAATAGTAACTAAAAAATCGAATACCTAGGAATAAATTTAACTAAAGATGTAAAGGACTTATACACAGAAAACTACACAGCACTGTTAAAGTAAATCAAAGAAGACTTAAATAAATGGAAGACTATTCCCTGTTCATGGATAGGAAGACTAAATATTATTAAGATGTCTATCCCCCCCAAACTAATATACAGATTTAATGCAATCCTAACCAAAATAACCACAGCATTTTTCACTGGATTGGAAATACTAACTATAATTTATTTGGAAGCACAAGAGGCCCCAAATAGCCAAAAAAATATTGAAAAAGAAAAGTGAAATCGGAGGAATCACACTACCAGGCTTTAAAACACACTACAAAGCTACAGTGGACAAAACTGTATAGTATTGGCACAATGATAGACATATGAACCAATGGAATCAAATTGAGAGCTCTCATATAGATCTTCGCATATACAGTCATCTGAATTTCAACAAGGCCACCACGCCCACTCAAAGGGGAAAGAAAGGACTCTTCAACAAATCATTCTTGGAGAACTGGATATCCATATCCAAAAGAATGAGAGAGGAACATCATCTCACATCTTATACAAAAATCAGCTCATGATGGAACAAAGATCTAAACATAAGATTCAAGACCATAAAGACCTTGGAAGATAATGTAAGGAAGCATCTGCAGAACCTTGTAATAGGAAATGGCTTCATGAATTTCACACCCAAAACATGAGCAGTGAATGAAAAAATAGATAAACGGGAACTACTCAAAACTAAAAACTTTTGCACCTTAAAAGAGTTTTCAAGAAAGTGAAAAGACAGCCTACCCAATGGGAGAAAATATTTGGTAACCATATACCTGATAGGGGCCTAATATCCAGCATATATAAAGAAATTCTATTTCTCGAAAATAAAAAGACAAGCAACCCATTTAATAAATGGGCAAGTGATTTGAACAGACACTTCTTCAAAGAAGAATTACAAATGGCTAAAAAGCACACGTAAAGATGCTGTACATTACTAGCTATTAAGGAAATGAAAATTAAAGCTACAATGAGATACCATTTTACACCCATTAGAATGGCGGCCATTAAAAAACCAGAGGACTGCAAGTGTTGAAGAGGATGTGGAGGAATGGGAACCCTCATCCACTGCTAGTGGGAATGTAGAATGGGTTCAGCCATTGTGGAGGACAGTTTGGCAGTTCCTCAAAAACTAACTATAGATCTGCCATGTGACCCAGAAATTCCACTGTTGAGTATACATCCAGAAGAACTGAAAACAAGGACATGAGCAGATATATGCACACTAATGTTCATAAGTGGCATTATTCACTTTTGCCAAAAATTGGAATCAACCCAAATGCCCATTAACAGATGAATGGATAAACAAATTGTGGTATATAAATAAAATGAAATATTAATCAGTTTTAAGAAGGAATGCCATGCTAACACATGGGATAACATGGGTGAATCTTGAGGACCTTCTGTTGAGTGAAGCAAGCCAGGCATTGAAGGACAAATATTACATGACCTTTCTGATATGAATTAAGCAAATTGAGAGCTAGAATCTGGAAAATAGGTTTACAAGAAATAGGAAGGGAGAAATTTGTAAGCCAATGCCCATATGGACAAAATCTATGATAAGGTAGAAGTGAGTAGTTGTGCAGTGAAGAGGTGTGAAAGGATAGGTGGTTGAAGCTTGACAGGGGTTTAGGTTAAGGAGGATGGGTTGGATAGTCCATGGAACTGGGGGGAGGGTTGGGGGAAGGAGCTGCTGAACAACGGGGATTGGTGGGTACATGAGTGAAACTATAATATTGAGAAAAATTTTATGGCAATATGATAAGAAAAGGTTACTGGTTTATGGTGTTGAATGGGGGAGCACTTGGGTCAGGGAGCACCTGGGACAGTCCTCTAGAGAATGTGCAAGTGACCATTTTGTCATACTGTGCTTTATCAGTGCAAGGAGACCCACATAATTAGTGAAAAGGAGTTGGACTCCCATGCTGGGGAGGCCCGATTTTTCTTAAACAGAGGGGAGAGTGTCTCTCAAGATCATGGGCAGTTCCTAATAGTGGAGGACAGACTAATGTGTCCAACCCTAAGCACTATTGCAAGTATCTATGAAACTTGTCCATGGGCCCAAAGGGAAGTGGGGAAGAAGAATGGAATAGATTGAAGAGGGGGTATTTATTGGGCAATGGAAGTGTTCTGCTTGATCTTGCAATGATGGATACAGGCCATGTTAAATTTCATTAAAAAATTATAAAAGTGTATGATATAAAATGTAAACCATAATGTAAACCATTGACCATAGTTGGTAGTTATGTTTTAATATTTATACATCAGTTGTAACAAATTAACCATCCACATGTAAAAAGATTTTCAATAGGGAAGGGGCAAAAGGGGGAGGATGTTGAGTATATGGGAGTCCCCTACATTCTGCATGTAGCTTTACCATGACCTAAAACTTCTTTGAAGACAATATATAAAAAAAGTAAGACACTGGGGAAGAAATCGAAGAAAATGTCCCTATATATACAGGACAACTGATATTACAGTGATGTAAGGAAAAACATCAAGCAATTTTATTTTATTATCTTATTTTTAAAAAATATTTTTCATTTTTTTAATACCCCAATTTTTTTACTTTATTTTAGCTTTAATTTCCCTAAATTATGTATTTTATTTCTTATGTTTAAATCTATCATTATTATTTCATTTTATTACTAATAAAATTTGGCAATATTCTCGGCTTCATTTTGGAAAAAGTTTTGGATCACAGAAGGGTTACAACTATGGCAGCAGAGTATCTATGGTGTGGTGTGTCAGTGATGGGGGATACATGGGAGGAAGTTCATCTGGCAATACACATAAGGTATATAAATATGTTCAAATGTTCATGGGGCATTGCCACAGTGGGTAGAGAATCACACAGCAACTGAAACATTATTGAATTCCCATCCTGGGAGATCTGCCACATCTTCTATTGGAACAGCAATAATCCCCCAAGTACAGGGACATTGATTAGTGAAGAAAGATAGTTAATTGATGGGCCCTTGATATTGATGACTCTACTTCTGGGCCTTTTTCTCTTGAATTTGCAACTTAGCCTAGTGTTGTAGAGTGCCTAAGAGTTACCTCCTGAGAGCATCCTTCTTGCTCAAATGTGGCCTTTCTCTAAGCCAAACTCAGCATATAAATACATTACCTTCCACCTACAGGGACATGACTCCTGGGGATAAGACTCCCTGGCACTGAGGGATTACTACCAAGTACTGGCTGGTGATACCAATGGAAAAAGACCTAAAATACAAAGAGGAAAAGGTAAAGACAAATGAGTGTATATGGCTAAGAGACTTCAAAGTGAGTTGGAAGGTCATTGGAGAGGTAACGCTTATGCATGTCTCAGCAGGATCTCATAGATGGCCAAGGTAGATACTACCCCAAATAGTGGGGCTCCTGAGGGCTCCAGAGACACTCAGGTCCTATGGTCATGGCAGATAGCTCCAGAATTTGGTACCTTGCCAGTCAGCCCTACTGTGGAATTTGTTCTCCCAAGTGTGAGAGAGTGACTCAAATGTGACTTCTCTATACATATACCTTCTGTCCCTTTTTTTTTAAACTTATAGTAGGTGCTGGAGTTGGTAGGTGTACACCCAAGAGACCTTAATCTCTTTGCTGTCCATGTGCCAGCTGGGCCCTGAGCCTCAGTGGTGTTGCTATACCTACTTTCAAGTTCATTGGACTTATACAGGACAACAAACAAGGTGGTGATGATGGATAACCATCAAGCCAAGGAACTGACAGAGTCTACAATTGCAAGCAAGAGAGTCCCATCCATCAGCCATATGGGATTGAAGCTCCCTCTCAATTAGAGGTGGAGTGGGCATCACCATCCCAGAATCCTCAGGACTGGGGAATAAAATATGGACTAGAGTAGACTTACTGGTATTCTACTATAGACTTGTGATTCTAGCAGTGGAAGAACTTTTGTCATTCATGTGGAGGCGGTGGACATAGGAGGTTCCAAAGGGAGGGAGAGGGAAAATAGCTATAATTTGGGGGCATTTTCAGGACTTGTGAATAGTCCTGAATGACATTGCAATGACAGATACAGGTTATATGTCTTGCCATAACCTGCGGAATTGAGTGGGAGAGAGTGTAAACTACAATGTAAACTATCATCCATGTTTTGTGGCAATGCTCCAAAATGTGTTCATCAATTTCAATGAAAGTTTCACACTAATGAAAAAAGTTGTTAATGTGGGGAAAAGTGGGAGGTGTGAGAAGTGGGACATATGGGAATTCCTTGTTTTTTTTATGTAACATTTTATGTAATCTAAGTATCTTTTAAAAATAAATAAAAAATATATTAAACACACACATATACATACACACAAAAAAATGCCTGAATTTTCAACTTCATGCATTCTATATAAAGATTACCAAAACAAAAATTTAAAGAAAAATGATATTTCAGTGAAAATTTCTTATACAAAAACATAAGAAAAGGGTCTCTAGGTGACATTTTAATTTACAAATTGGTAATATTTGGGTTGATAAATATCCATATACTGTTTTCTTCATTTCATTAGAATTGTAAAGAGAAATAAACAGCATAACTTCTGATTTTAATCACACATTTCTTCCAAAATTTCATGAGGATTAAGGATTGCAGGTATAGACATTTGGAGTTTATGTTTCTCTTCCTGGGCCTCTCCAAAGACTTTTTTCATTCTTCCAAAATCAGATCAGATGAATCCTCACCTACAAACTCCATTATTTGTACTAGGAAATCCCTAAGATACTCCTTGAAAGCAGGGATATCCTGATTTAGGCTGAAAAACCATGTCACAAAGAACTTAACTTAAGCATTTTGTAGATGAGGGAATGCAGACTTAAGGAGATTAGCCACATATTCCTGAATGAACCTTTGATTGTTAACTGGATTTCCAGGGTTTAACAGTCACTTATTTTTCCTTCTTCTTCCAAATTAAACATATATGCAGGGATTGATTCATACATTGTTAAACACAGCAGTATGTGAGATGTCTGTCACAACAGAAAAGATGAACTGAAGAATATCACAGTAATATGTTTGGTAGAAATTCTGAGCTGGAGTTTTTTCTTAGGCAACATTTTGTAAGAGGGTAAAAAGTGTCTGCAACATTCCTCACAGTATGTTTGATAGCCCAAATAACGGAATCCAAAACAAGTTTGAACTGTGCAGGTAAATAGCCAAGTATGCTGGGAATCAATGAGAATTGAGAGTCTGAAGTAGTAAAAAAAATGTTTTTTCTGTGTTCAGGATGTTATTCAAAGCCCTTATCTATCATACTTACTGTGCATTAAAAAATAGCATCAAATATTTGAGGTATTTCAGCTGTTATGTGTCCTCATAACTTGCTGACAATAATAGCCATAGTAATAATAACTCCTGCTTCTCTAGAACCTGGAATATTTCTCTAATAATCAGTGAGAACTGCATCCAACAGAGGAGGAATACAATCTTCAGCTACCATCTGTGGATCACTGGAATGGCTAACCCAACCATATATTAACTTTAAATTTTCCCTTTTTACTATTTGCATACTTCTAATCAGTGGTTGCTTTGTAACCATCTAACCATTAGCTTGGACAGCTCATGAAATATTTTCACTGAGGCACTTGTACACATTAAGCCTATCTATCTAAATAAATTCATCCAAGTTGATTTATAAAGTGGTGTCCAACAGTTTTGCAAGCTCTTGCATTTGTTTTCAATATGCTACCAAGTTGCTTGACTGTTTCAGAATCTTTAAGTATCCATATTTTTATTAGCCTGCTGGTTTATGATTTCCCACACTTGATTAGTAAGTGGCATGTGATTTTATATCAAATGTTTGTGTACTCTTTGGTCTGTTTGTGCATTTATTATGTGCCCCATAGCTTCATAAAATGTATGAACATGTTGAGGCTGAAGATCACAAATTAGAGTGTTAAGGTTGTTCAAAATCTCAGCAATAAAAGGAAGTTCTTCTCCATCCTGAACCTGAATGAAATGCCCGAGGTATTTTTGAGCTATTTTTACGAGAGTATTACAAGACACTTCCTGGGCTCCATCATTGGTCTGAAGCATGAATTCAAATAGCTTGTTAATGACAGTCTTCGAAGTTGCCAGTGAGCTCTCAAAACTCTTGGATATTGACATACTAGATGCATATTTCATGCAATAATAGTTTATTACCTTTGTCTTTTTTCTGTTCACATAATCCTAATAGATCCTTTATAACAATAACAAGAAATCTTTTTCCATCTTCTTCATGCTTGCTCCACTAATGAAGCCCATTGCCCAACACAATGTATTAAAATATTCCCATGACTTCTCTATACCATTCAATTGGTTGTGAAGCTTCTCAGTCATTATTCTTTCTGTATCTACATGATACAGAAGAATAAGATAAACTAATGTTTTTCTCATATTCTTATACACATTTATGGAATCTATATCTTTCATGAATTCTCTCATAACCTCTCCCTGATCATTTTCTACAATCAATACTTTCCTTGGTTTAGCCATATGTCTAACCATAAATAAGTAGGCCTTGGATAATACAGGCAACTAGAACCATTTCCTTGGAAGAACACCAAAATTTTGAAGTACAGAGAGAAATGAAGAGGCACATATCGAGAATGGGCTCTCTCTATAGAGTTCAGCTGTCAAGTGATTCCAGTACTTAAGACAAATTTTAAAGATTTCATTTTTTTCTACTACTGATACCAACAGCATGCAGTGAAGGGCCTCCATCAGTGTTTCCCTGAGATATATCCTTTTTTATAAAAGTTGATCATGTTTCTTAAGAATAGTGCAGAAAAACAAACAGATTTTAAATAAAATTCTCTTCCTCATCTTTTCCATTTGAGTATGTAGGTCGAATATTAGTATTTAGAGGAAATATTTGTTTTAGCTGCATCATTTTCAGTGTAAAGAGTGTTACAAATTGTTTTGCATAATGGCTTACACTCACAGTAGCAATCTCAGTGAGCCAATTCAGAGAGATATTTCAAAACATCGGAACATTCAGGAATTTACAAATTAATGGGCTGATTAATTGTTCTCAAAAATGCTTTCAAAAAATCTGAGCAATGTTTCCAAGGTACAATTGGAGAATTTTGGAAATTTTATCATGACATTTCATAATAAAATGAAGACTTTCACACATAAAACTTGTGCCTGTAATGTCACTTATAAATGTTGGACAATGTTTGGACCATTCTTGTTTCAGTATCTAAACAAGAATCATATTTCATTTCCCAATATACACCTTCTCCTTCTCTACACAAGTTGGATAAGATGACATTTTGACAATTAGACCAACCATGTATTTTTTTCCTCCATATTGGTTCCTTGGAATAATATTCCACCTTGTTTTTACCACATTTTCCAAAATTTGTAGTCCATAGTATTTTGTGTTCATATTCTGTGCAAATTCCAAAATTGTGTTGACTCTTTTCCATGCATCAGGATGCACCTTTAAATTTGTCACTACATCTTGAGCCATTCTTTGTTGGTTTCCTCCTCATGGTATAAACAATTTACTACATTGTTTAAAAGGTTGATATCCAGTCTTTGGCTGAAATTGAGCAACAGACGAGCTGCATGGTCTGCTAACATTATAATTGTTGGCCTAGATTACCCATATTGGACTCTGTCTCTCAGCTTGCTCACATTCTTAGTCACCTTCTGGTCCTTGTTGAGGCCCATGGGACATGGGGTTGCACAGAGCCATGGCTACTCCCCTTTCAATGGCTGCAATGGCAGAAGGGGAGACCTATATGCTCCTGTGTGTATAATATATTTCATAATAAGTGTTAGGAGTTCCCCTTCACCAGGTTTGCAATAATTAACAAGATGTGGCTTAATTTCCCCTGACATGCTTTAAGGAAGGACAAGTCCCCCCTTAAGCCTACATGTCTGAAAGCAGGGCACTTCTCCAAAGGCTAAACAAAGAGACCATGGTGACGATGGGAGTAAAGTGAGATAAAGAGAATCACTCCCTCCACATAAAAGCACCACCTGCTCCTCCAGCATTCCAAGAAAACATAAATCCCTAACCCACTACCCTCTAGATATACAAGGGAAAATTGTCACCTCTAGGGCTTCCTATTGGCCCCTATACCTTACTCAAACGCTTGAACCCTTCCGACCAACAATCATTTCCCTGCCTAGGAATGTACAGTATAAATTCAAATCCCTCCTTTCCAGAGGTGGGCTGAAGTCTCTCTTCAGACCCCCAGTATGCCTGTGGTGCGGCTGAAGTCTATTCTTCAGACCCCCTCTGTTGGGAGAGTCTCTCAATAAACTTTCTGCCTGCAATCATCAGTCTCTGTGCCCAGTGAGTGCCGTTTTTCCCAACAATAAGAGCTAAAATAATCTTAAAAGTGTCAAGGATATTGCAAACATTAAACTTAACTTATAGGAAAGCAGGCCAGAAATCAACAATCGATTAGAAAGTTCACAGCAATGGGTGTTCCAATGGCTAACAAATATATGAAGAAATGATCACTTACAAAACTTATGCATAAAATGCAATTTAAGATAACAATAAAATAGTATCATATTCCCATTAGAGTGAAGATAAATTAATGTCATTTTTGTGAGGCACAAAACAAAAATAATAGAGGAGACAATTGTAGATGTGACAGAATGTATGTATGAACAACTTTTGCGGCAGACACACAAAATACAAATACATATGAAAACAAACATTATTCAGACAGGAAACTCAAGGTGAGTATCCCTGCAAATAAGTGGTAGAGGGGTAAAGTCACAGAGAGATTGGGTTTTATTACTGTTCTGCTGACTCTGCCATCAGAAGCAGGATACAGCAGTTTCTTAGAGATAAAGAGGAATATCAAGGCCATGCAATAGATCGAGAACTTGAGCAAGAGTCTTGAGGGGAATTCAGTATGTGGCTTCTGCCTTATTTAAAGGGGAATAATAAATTGACTAATGCTGCTGTCTGTGGTTAAACTTTTATTGGAAGCTATGTATTTGGGGAAATAAAGGGCAAAGGACTTAATATCACTGCTAGAATGTGACCCAAAGTATCATATGGCTTTGTGGAATTAACATATTCCCAATATCTCTATGGGGAACAAGATTAAAGTCATGGATCATAGGACCCTCTTTTCAATTGGACTTATAACTGTCTACTTGGAGAAAGTGGTAAAGCTATTAGACAGAGAGGGTAAGTACAGATGGCAAGAGCCAGAGCTTAATGTGTGGTTTATGTGCATGTGTGTGTATGCATGTGTGTGCATGTGTGTGTGTGTGAGAGAGAGAGAAAAAAAAAGATTGTGGAGAGAGTTATATGGTGTGTCATGGGTATGCAGAATCAAGCACTTCAGAAAGTTTCAGCAAATGACTTCTTTATTACTTACACAGCACAAGTCAAATAAAAGAAGGGAAGAGTCCCCACTGTGGCCAGTTTCCCGCTGCTTGCATCAGGGTCAGTGGATGGCAGCTCTGTTTGTCCCACTTCATGTTGGAGAGGAGAAACAAATCTGTGCTGCTCAAGGGCAAGGTATTTATACATCCAAGGGGCAGTGGGCCCTGCTACTGAGAGTTACTGCCCTGATAAGCAGCTAGAACTGCTGTTCCTGATTTCAGGTTGTTCCATTAGACCTCACATGCTGAAGAATGGGAACATATTGAAACATCTGCACAGGATACAGAAGCAGGGGGTGGTAGGTAGAGCTGGTAGATGGCTGCTATGCTCTTCCTGTCTTCCCCAGCAGATATCCATGCAAAGGAACCTATAAAACAAGATTATAACACACATGGTTAAGTCTATTGGCAAGAAAAATAACCCAACACAATTAGTTTTATTAAACAGAGGAGTCTTAAAAAACAAATACACAAACACACATATATGCACATGTACGCCCTCAGAAATAAACTCTTTACAGTTAATAAAATGAAAGCATAACATATTTTACAACAACAAGATATTATGAAACAAATCAGATTGGATGGAGAAAAGTATATATAAAATAAACAAAAACAGAAGTCTTGGGAACAAAATATATTCAATTAAATAAAAAATAAACGGGAAGCATTCTAGACTTATATTCAAAGGAAAATTTAGTTAATTAGAAAATGTTAATGAAAGCTTTTCCTGGTATGTAAAATAGACAAGAAAATACGAAATACGAAAAGTTAATAAATGGGGAAAATGACAAGAGAATATAGGTAATGGATAATAAGGCAGCTTATTATTTTTGTAGACTTTAATAAAATACACAGAGACTAATATGGTACATTTTGTTAGAAAACTTTAATTTTCAAAATTATAATATATTGGGTATTGAAATTGCTATAAACATCTATTATAATAACAATAAATAAATGGTAATTATATTAGTACCTTAAACATTTATGGAATTGAAACACTCTTTTAAATCAACACAAGAAAAAGTAGGAGTAAGAAGATTGTGGGACACCTAAGCCATGTTTCAATTAAGTAGTTATGTTTAGTCAATGAGAAGGTGGAATACTAATTTGAAAATGATAAAAATAATTTTGAGCAGCGGGAATGGTCATCAAAGAGCAGAAAAGAGAGAGAGTTGATCTACCAATAGCAGAGACTGGCTTATCCTGGAACTTGTTTATGACAATGAACAATATTCTTTATGGGAAATAAATTATTTTGGCTGCAATAACTCATCAATTCAATCTATCCTAGGATTTTTTTGGTTTTCACTGACTTCATTGAATGTTTTATGGGTTGATGACAGTCTTTTGCTTTGCTAAGATTCTAGTCCCAGTTCTTTAGGATATGAATAAGTGAGACATAAGTGCAAATTTTAAACAATCAAATAGTTTCTTGTGACAGGAGAGAGTTGAATGATGTGTGCTTCTACCCCAAATACAATATCCAATTATATTTTTAGTACAAGGACAATTTTACTATAAAAGTTGCACTATAGCCATGATATTTTTAAAATGTTAAATTATGAGTCTAAACATATGTCTTCAAGATACTGAAATAAGTGTTCATGTCAGGGAAATGAGCTCACCCTTTGATCAATTTAGTCCTGTGGTCAATAATGTGGAGTCAAAGCTAATGGAAGTTAACATAGGATTTAAATTGAGCCCAGTGGCACTAAGGAGAGCTCCTTTTGCTATTCTACTACTTTGAATTAATAAGTATATTTTGATTCTTCCACTCACAATACACTTACGAATACAGTAAGATTCTAATAAGCAAATTGATAATGCATTGTATATGACAATTGAATCTGATCCCAGGACAAAATAAAATATTTTCTCTAAGTTTCATTTTGATCTCACTGTTACAAAATTCCCTTTAAATTAATTAATGCTGGGCTCTATTACTGTTTAGAATGCCAAGGGGAGATGAGTTGGGAAACTTAGGGATGCTATAGCAAGCTCTTCTCCTGAGATCAAACTGCAGATAAAAGTGCTTGTAATTTCTTCCTTTTAATAATTCTTTTAAATTATTATATTATTGCACTTTAACAAGTCCCCTGGCTTGCCCAGTACTGGGGTTTAATAGGGAGGGAGAGCTCCTTTCTACTTTTCAAGGTGGTAAATGTCAGCTACAGGAAATTGCTAAATAAAGAAAGCAAAGCTGCTTTTCAAGGCTTTTTTAATACATTGTCTGAGCCAATTTAAATCTCTCCTCATTTCCTATGTGTTAATCTGACTTTAATTTAATTACAAAAAAGTCTCATTGGGAAGCAAATGAGGCTTGTTAGGGAAATAGAATTCCTACCATCTCAAGGAAATGTCTCTGTGAAACCTGCCTGATGAAAACAAAGCAATCACTTTGAATCTAAATTATTGGTTAGTTCTGATGCTTTTTGTAATTTTGTTCTCAAACAAAAGTTCTCTGTTGTCGTTGTTTTCCCTGTGCATCATACTTCACCTTATTGAAACAGAGCAGAATACAAAACTGGGTCCATGTGATGATTAGGCTAATGTATCAATTCCGCCAGGTAATTGTGTCCAGTTTTTGGTCAAGCAAGCACTGGGCTAATTGTAATATAAGGAAATTTATGGGCTTTAGTCATCAGTGACTTTACTGCATAGAAGGCTGATTGTACCTACAATCAACCAGGGAGTTTGCAGTCAGCAATGAGTGACGCTTTATCCAATCAGTTGAATGCCCTAAACGGGTAAGTGATTTCAGCATTCAGAGATAGTTACCCAGCTGGCCTTTGGACAGCCAACATCTCCCAGAAACTCATCAAGGACCTTCATTGGACTTTCATCGGAACCCTTGATTTGCAGCCTGCCTGTGGAACCTGGACTTGTGCATCCCCATGGTCACGTGAGAGAATCTTATAAAATCTCATACTATTTACAGATCTCTCCTGTTGATTCTGTTTCCCTAGAGAACCCTGACTAATACAGCTCACCATTAATATTTAATGAGAAAATATATTATTTATAATATGTTTATTAATTTAACCACCATTTAAAAGTCTGTTCTGATTTTATAATCTAATTTGAAGTATTATATGCCACTGCCCCTTGGCAAATCCATTTCCTAACCTTTAACTACAAAAAAAACAAATGATTTTTAAAAAACAAACAGAAAGCAGACTGGTTGCTAAATGCTGACTAAAATACTTAGATAACTGATTACTGGTTCATGGTAGAGCTGGGATTTAAAACCTGAGTAAACCGTGTACATGTAGAAATGAGCTATATGTGTTAAAAAAATATATTAGCCATGATATTATTTAGATGACTCTATTGACCAATTAACTATTGTGGCAACTTCCAATCCATATTTGGAAAGGAGCTCCAAAATAGATAAAGAACAGAGCAAGGTTATATAAGGCAAATGAGAAAACTTAAAAACATTTGTCTGGTTACTGTAAAATTCCCTTTTTCTTTTAAGAATTTGGTGACCTTAGGGTTAGGTATAAAACCTAGTAGATAGGGCTTCCCTAGCTTTGATTTTTGTTTCTTTTAATTTTTAAATTTATTTTATTTTATTTTTTAAGTTTATTATTAAAAAGTTTTAGATTATGAAAAATTTATATAAAAAATATAGGGGACTGCCATATACTCCAACATCTTCCTGTCTCACATTTTCCTCTACTAATAACATCTTATATTAGTGTAGTAAATTTGTTACAATTGCTGAACAAATATTGAAACATTACTACTAACCATGGTCTATAGTTTATATTATGGTTTACACTTTGCACTGTACAATTTTATAGGTTTTGAGAAAATGTATAATGGCCTGTATCCACCATTGCAATATCATGCAGAGTAATTCCACTGCCCCCAAAGTGCCTCATGTTCCACCTATTCTTCCCTCACTCTCCCCTGAGAACCTTGGTAGTCAATTTCTTTACATCAATGTTACAAGTTCCTCTATTAATGCAATACTAAAAAGTTTACTTTGGCCCATGATTGCGTTCCCCCGATACGTCTGTTCATTCCTCAATCTTGATGACTTTGGGATTGTGATGCCCACTCTGCTTCAGATTGAGAGGGGGTTAGATTTCATGGAGTAGATGAAGGAACTGTTTTGCTTTCAGATGTAGACACCCTCTGTTTTTTGGGATGGGCTTTGTCCATCACCAACATTTTGTTAGTTGTCCTGGGTGAGTCTTCTGAACTAGAGAGTAGGTGTTGGCTACAACTCTGCTGAAATTCAAGGCTCAACTGTCATATGAACAGACAAAAGATTTACGTCTCTGGGACATGTATTTAATGGGTATAGTGTTTATTATAGGTTAAAATAAATGGGATAGAAGAATCATGTATAGAGAATTATTAATGAGTCTAACCCTGTCACATTGAGGAAATTGGTTAACATATATTCCAAGATAAGGCCCACTGATAGGCTGGTGATTTCGTGGGGTTGTGTGCCTTGCTTATTGTGTCTAGATGTCTCTAGTGCTCTCAGGAGCCCCCTGTTTGAGGCTTTATTTACTGTGGCAGTTAGTGAGAACTTCCTGAGACATGCATAAGTGTAACTTTTGAAATGACCTCCCAACTCACGTTGAAATCTTTTAGATGTGAAATTTATTTTGAATTTAATATTTCACCCTTTTTACAAATGCATAACTAGATAGCTCTTGGTGATAATCCCTCTGTACCAGGGAAGTTCATCCCTGGAAGTCATGTCCCATGAGAGGGGGAAGGAAATGAGCTTATATGCTGAGTTTGGCTTAGAGAAAGGCCACATTTTGGTATCAAGTAGGTTTTCAGGAAGTAACTTTTAGGCAATAAATATTACTAGGCTAAGTTTCAGTTTTACAATAATAAGGTTTAAAAGTACAAGCATTAATATCAAGAGTTGGGGTTTTGGTCTGTTTTAATTTATTAGGCACTGCCTATATACTCTAGAGATTCTTGCCACGCTATTAGAGAATGTCCTAGAATGAGAATCTAATATTTTGTTGGTTATTTTGGGGGTCTCTAACCACTGAAATAACACCCCACAACAAGATGAACACATTCATGTTCCATGGAGGCATGCTCCAGGTGCAGCTTCCCCATGCCTCACCCCACCACTGACCCATGCACCAGCGTTCCTCCCCTGCCATAGTTGTAACTTTTCTGTAATCCAAAACCTGACCAAAAGCAAAACTAAAAACTTTCTTGCATTTTGCCTTTCATCACCATAAGATCTGTTAACTTTTTATGCAAGTTTACAATTTCTTCTATATGTCTCCCCAGTGTCTTCTTTTCTTTTTTAACATTATTTCCAAATAAATTTTTAGGTTACAGAAAATTTACATCAAAATTAAAGGGGATTCCCATATAGCCCACCCCTCCTCCTCCCACAGTTTCCTCTATTAATAAAATCTTACATGAGTATTGTACATTTTTACAATTGATGAACAACTATTGAAGCTTTGCTACTCACCACACATTTTTTACATTATGGTTTATACATTGCACTGTGCTATTTTATAGGTTTTAGCAAAATGTATAATGGATGGTATCTGTTATTGCAAAATCATGCAGAACAATTCCAATGCACTAAAAATATCCAATGTTCCATTATGTTTATCCTTGTGTCAACATGTTCAACATCACCAGCTCTTAGGGAAATGCAAATCAAAACTACAATGAGATATGATCTTACACCTATTTGACTGCCTACTATTAAAAAGCAGAAAACTGCAAGTGTTGGAGAGGATCTGGAGGAATTGGAATATTCATCCACTGCTGGTGGGAATGTAGAATGGTGCAGCTATTTGGGAGAACAGTTTTGTGGTTCCTCAGGAAACTAAATAAAGAATTTCCATATGATCCAGCAATCCAACTTCTGGGTATATACCTAGAAAATTGAAAGCAGGGACACAAACAGATATATGCACACCAATGTTCATAGTGGCATTATTCGTTATTGCTAGAAGTTGGAATATACCCAAGTGTCCATCAATAGATAAATGGATAAGCAAAATGTGATATATACATACAATGGAATTTTTCTTACCTGTAAGAAAGAATGAAGTATTGACACATGTGATAACATGGATGAATTTCGATGACCTTTTGTTGAGTGTAGTAAGCCAGTCACTAAAATATAAATGTTACATAACCTCAGTGATATGACCTAAGCATATTAAACAGACTCACAATGATAGAGTCTGGAAGATAAGTTATCTGGAGACAGAAAGGGAATAGAGTGTGGTGGGTGAGTGGATGCTCAATATGGGCAGAACATGTGATCAGGTGGAAGAGGGTAGTTTGGCAGTAGATGAGGTTGATGGTGTGGTGTAGGGATGGAATGGGGTTCATGGTGGTGGAATGTGAGGATGAGCAGTGTTGGGGAGGAGGGTAGGACTATCCATGGACCTGGGGAGAGGGCTGGAGGAAGGAACAGGTGAACTCCAGGATTTGTAGGTCTTTGGATGAAAATGTAATTGTGGCAATGTTCTTTTGGCAAATATGGCAGGAGAATGTCACTGGTACAGGTATCAGTGGTGGGGGGATATGTAGGAAAGGGTGCACCTTTGGCATGCTTCTATGGAAATGAATGTGTCCATCTTTTCATAGGACGTTATCTCAGTTGGTAGAGACCTACACAATAAACAACAAAATATCAAATTCCAACCTTGATGAGTCCTGCTACATTCCCAAATAGAAGGACACAAATCTCTCGATTCATGAATTGAGAATCATATTTGACTACCATCTCAGGAAATAATTACCCTTGTGAAAAATATATTCTTGAGTATTTTAGCAAGGATGCAGTGTGTTCACACATGAGCCTCCAAATTGGAAAATACATGGAAAAATATGGAATTTGCTACTTATAAAATTCTATACAGAAAGTATTCGAGACCTATCAGAGTCCAAATCCTGTGCCCTACTTCCTCTTTGAACACTCTCTTGATATCTTTTGAAGTTTGAAATCTCAACTAAGGCAGCCGACCCAGAGAGCCAACCAAGCCCCTGGTTCATTGTTTGAAACAATACGAAATAAAGCCCACCTGTCCTAAATCCCCCCTTAAATGTGGACAAACCAATAAGCAGAACTCAAACTAACTTCCTTTTCGTATCTATAAAAAAGTGTTTTTCATCCCTCTGACCCCGAAGAACAAAAGTATCTTGCAAGTGATCTAGCTTCCTTTGCAGCAGCAAAATTTTGTTGTCCTGAATAAAATGCTGTAATACAGTCTGCAAACTTGACTATGATTTGTTTTTTGACAGTACCATCATCCAACATCATTAATGAAAACATTGTTTGGGTAGAAATTTTTAAAGAAGAAAAAATATGTCTTCAATTCATTAGAGAATCACAGCCTTTTTGAAGTTGGTTACAGTGGTCTGTTCACAATGTCATCAGTACAAACATTGAAAACAATAAAGCTGTTTAAATTATTTCAATTTTACTTTTGCCTTCTTTGGGAACTCTATGCCATTCTATCCAGTTGTTTCTGAGAAGAAACTTCTCTTTCTATATGCATCCAATCTTAACTAGCTCCCTTATTAATTAAAATATTAATTGTTGACAGTTCAAATTTTAATACCAATAAATGACCATATTTTAAAAACCTTTCTTACACCTATTTTAGAGCTGTCATCTTTTTATTTCATTCCTTTTATGGCTTTAGTTTGTACATTTATATATTTTGTTTTAATGCCACTTATTTTCAAATGAATAACAAACTACAGACCTGATTTGTTCTCCCTTAGGCACTATGAGTGTCATTGAAAATATACTTCATCTCAAATGTAATCGTTATTTGGTGGCAGCTTTTCTCAGGATCCTAAGGCAATTTAGGACTCACCCAGGAAAGACAGATAGAACATTGAAATTTGTAGTGTCTTCAGGAAAGGGGAGTGGGAGCACATGGGCCAAGATTAAATATTACAACTTACGTATATAAAACATGCTTTATTTGTAAGATATGAAATTTTTATATATTGAGATTTAATAATTTATACAATTGTTTCAACTGTAAAATTATTTTGTTCCCAAAAAACTTTTATTTAATTTTTATTACCTTCTAATAAGTTAATATTTGGCATCATGTGTTCCCTGTTAGCCTTACTTTTTAATGTATTTCCTAGATGTTGTTCAAATATAATTACATGTATTCTATTATTTAATTATATATAAGCAAATCGCTATAAGCAAATAGAATGTATATAATTTACCTCCAGAGCTTAAATGGAAGTTAGCATAATTTATAATTCTTCTATACATTATTTTAATTTTTACTTCATATCATTATATTTTCTCCTTCAGTCAGTCCCTTATTCTGCCTTGAGTAGTTTTGTCCATATACATCAATTTGTATTTGAGCAGGCATATCTATAGTGTAAATTTTAGAAGTTTAAGTGACAAATTAGAAATGCCTTTGTAATTTTCATAGATATGAAAATATGTTCCCTCCATAGAGCTCTATAGTTTTGTAGTCTCAGCAGCCTTGCTTTCTAACAGCCTTGTCATAAGAAAGTTTTGTCAAATGTTGCGCTTTTGTAAATCTCAGTGTACTTTTAATCAGCAGATTTTTATTATGAATGAGGTTGACCATATTTTTCAGATGTTTAGGATATATTTTCTCCATTTTATGATTATATAGCTCTTCAATTACTTTGCCTGTTTTTTTACTGATTTATCAGTGCTTTATTCTTGGTTTCTAAAATCTTTTTGTAAAAGTTATGAGTTAAAGTTGAAAAACTAAAAATAATAAAGTAACATTTTTTAAACTTTCATTTTAATACAGTAACAATGTTATAAAAATAAAAACAAGTAAAATATATTGCCCTAATTATCATTTTTTCCACATAGATTATTTTTTATTTTTATGTAATCAAAGTTCATTAATGTTTTTAATGATTTCTCAATACAGAGATGCAGAAAAACCTCCCAATTATTAATTATACTTCTTTACATTCCCACCAGAAATAATGAGAATTCCAGTGCTCCATAAATCACATCCCTTTGATTTAGACATATATTTTGTGTGGGTGTGAAGTGCTATTACAATGTATACATTTAATTTATTTATTTTTTCATGACTCCTAACAGAGTTGAGTAACTTTTCATATTGATTGTTTAGATAACTCTGTGAAGTGAATATTCAATCAATTTTGACCACGTTTCTATTGGTATGACTATCTTTAAAAATTATTGACATAAAATTTTATTATATATTGTGGATATGTGTTTATTGTTAGGCATTTTTATTTCAAATCTCTTATCATACCCTTTGGGTTGTCTTTTCACTCTCTTAATAATGTCTGTTGATGAATAGCAGTTATTAACCTTAAAATAATTCATTTTATTTTTTCTTCATACAGTTAACATATTGTGTATTCCTCATAAACAAAATTGTCCAGGCAGCCTTCTATGCTTTCTCCTAACACTTTTTTACCTTTCATATTTAGACTTGCAACCATCTACAATTTAATTTTGTGTGTATTGTGACATAGGAGTCAATATTATTTTTTCCCAATTGAAGTCAATTTGACTCAGTGCCATCCTGGAAAGAGTGCATTGAATCATCTGCATGAACACATTATA
The DNA here is from genome assembly GCA_029593785.1 of Cabassous unicinctus. Taxonomy (NCBI): domain Eukaryota; kingdom Metazoa; phylum Chordata; class Mammalia; order Cingulata; family Chlamyphoridae; genus Cabassous; species Cabassous unicinctus. The sequence continues at coordinate 23,556 of JAQZBX010029011.1, forward strand.
CATATATATAAAATATATATTATATATATATAATATAATATGGACTCTAATCTGTTGTTCCATTGTTCAATTTGTCTATATAGCAACAATGTCACACTGGCTTAGTCACTTTAATAGAGGACTGAGCATTTGATACACAGTATCTACCAGCTAAATTCTTCAAAATTGCCTTGATTTCTCTCAGACCTTTGCTTTTCTTTGAGAATAAGCTTCTCAATTTAAAAAAATTGCTGAAATTTTCATTGTGATTGGATTTAGTGTATAGACAATTTATAGTAGAGAGATGTGATCTTTAAAATACTGCATTTTCTAATCCATAAACATGGTGTAGTTCTCCATTTACTTAGGTATTCTTACATTTCTCTCAATAATATTTTGTAGTTTTAATTGCAGACGTTTTACATATAAATCTTGTATTTCTTACTAGAAATTTTATTTTTCGATGCAACTGTAAATAGTATCATTTTTATCTAAATTTAATTTTAATATTTTTTGACTTAGTGATTATTTAGTAGTATATTATTCAATTTCAAAACAGTGGATAACTTTTTAAAAATTATTGTTTGTTTTTCTCTGATTTGTTGCTAAGTTCTACTTTGATCAGATAATATACACTGAAGTATTTTATACTTTGTTGAGTTGTGCTTTATGGGCCTACATATGATAAATTTTTCATATGGCTTTTCCTTGCTGCATACAGTGCTCAATTTTTGTAATTTAAGTCTATTTTCCTTATTGTTGTCCAGAACCTCTTTATTTTTATTAATTTCTTCTCTGCTTTTTCTGACATTATTACTGGAATATTTTCTCACATTATTATTGTAGATGTGTCTATTTCACTTTCTCTCTTTAGCTCTGTCAATTTTCCTTGATACATTTTGAACTTGCATTATTAGGTCCATACAACACTGCCATCTCTTCAGCTGGAGTGCTGTGGAAAAAAGAGCAAGATGACCCAGGTGGCACTTAAGGAATTGTCATAGAGAGCAGATTTTAGACTCAAGTGCTATGGGTTGATCCAGATAGACTTGGACTGGGGTTACAGAGTAAAATACTTGGAGGTTTAGCACCTTCATCCATCTCCATGCACCTCTTCTCATCATGGGGCAGGTCTTCATATTTGAAAGGCAGAATAGCTTTGACACCAGACTGTGTCATTCTTTCATGAGTTCAACAGACATCCCCCAACCTGACCTCTTGATTTCACTGAGTTTGGATCCAGCCATACTGTTTATCATTTGTGAAGATCAGGGTGAACTGTGGCGTGTATATTATATTACATATACTGCTTTCATCTTTTGGCAATTGTGAATAATGCTGTTATGAGCATCAGTGTACAAATATCTATTCAAGTCCCTGCTTTCAAATCTTTTGGATATACACCTAGTAGTGGGATTGCCAGGTCATATGGTAGTTCTATACTTAGCTCTCAGAGGAATAGCCAAACTCTTTTCCATAGCAGCTACTCCATTTTACATTGTCACCAGCAATGAATAAGTGCTATTTCTCCACATCTTCTCCAACAATTGTTATTGTCTGTGTTTTTAATAGGAGTCATCTAATGGGTAGGAGATGGTATATCACAGTGGTTTGGATTTACATTTCCCTGATGGCTAATGATGAACAACTTTACGTGTGATTTCTGGCCATTTGTTTATCTTCTTTAGAGAGATATATATTCAAATCTTTTGCACATTTTTAAATTGGGCTGTTTGTCTTATTGTTGTTAAGTTGAAAGATTCCTTTATGTATTCTGGATATTTGACTTTTAAAATTAGATTAGTGGTTTCTAAATATTTCCTTCCATTATGTTGTCATTAGGTTGTTATTTTATTTTCATGATAAAGTCCTATATGGCACAAAAGTTTTTAATTTTGATGTGGTCCCATTTATCTATTTTTCCTTCTGTTTTTTTGTGCTTTGAGTGTAAATTTTAAGAAAGCTTTTCCTAACAAAAGATCCAGAAGATGCTTTCTACATTTTCTACTAGGAGTTTGACATTTAGCTCTTATAATTAGAAGCATTCTTTTTTTTTTTGAAAATAGAGGTCCAGATTTCCCAGCACCATTTGTTGATGAGACTATTCTGTCCCAAAGTCTTTTCCACTTTGTCAAAGATCAGTTGGCTGTAAATTTGAAAGTTAATTTCTGAGCTCTTGATTTTATTCCATTGGTCTATATATCTGTCTATATGCTAGTACAATGCTGTTTTAATTACTGGGGTTTGTGATAAGGATCAGGAAGAGTGAGTCTTCTAAATCCATCATCTTTTTCCAGGTGGCTTTGGCTATTTGGTGCCCCTTATCCTTCCATATAAATTAAATGATTGGCTTTTCCATTTCTACAAAGAAGCTTGGTGGAAATTTGATTAGGAGTGTGCTGAATCTATAAATTGCTTGGGGTTGCATTGACATCTTAATAATATTTAGTCTTCCAATCTATGAAAACAGAATATCCTTTCATCTATTTACATCTTCTTTGATTTATCTTAGCAATGTTTTATAGACATCTATGTACAATTCCTTTACATCTTTGCTTAGATTTATTCTTTTAGTTGCTATTATGAGTGGAATTGTTTTCTAAAATTGTATTAATATTGTTCATTATTAGTGTGTTGAAACACTACTGATTTGGGGCTCTTGACATTATACCCTACTATTGTACCTTTATTTATTAGCTCTAGGAGCCTTGTTATGAATTTTGCAGGATTTTCTGTATATAGGATCATATCATCTGCACATAAGGAAAGTTTTACTTCTTTCCCAAATTGGATATGTTTTATCTCTTTTTCTTGACTAATTAACTAATTACTCTGGCAAGAACATACATTATAACAGTGAATAACAGTAGGCAGCCTTGTCTTGTTCATAGTCTTAGAGGGAAAACATGGTCTTTCATAATTACATAGGGTTCTATCTGTGGGTTTTTTCACATATGCTTTTTTTCATGTTTCAGAAGTTAGATCTTTGAGTGGCTGAGTTTTATGAGATAATTATGTGGGTTTTTTTTTTTCATTCTATTAATGCGGTATATTATATTAATTGGTTTGCTTATGTTGAATCACCTTTGCAAACCTGGGATAAACTCCATTGGATCATTGTGTATAATTCTTTTAATGTGTTGTTTGATTTGGTTTGCTAGTATTTTGTGGATGATTTTTAAATGTATGTTTATAAGAATATTGGTCCACAGTTTTCTTTTCTTACCTTTACATGGTGTATTAGTCTGCCAAAGAGGTACTGATGCAAAATACAGAAATCTGTTGGCTTTTATAAAGGGTATTTATTTGGGGTAAAAGTTTACAGTTACACTGCCATGGAAAGTCCAATTCAAGGTGACATAAGAGGAACCTTCATACCAAAGTCAGAAGTCATGTCGTGAAGCAAGATGGTGGACAATCTCTGCTTGATCTCTCTTTCCTGGGCTTCTTCTTCCTCTTAAGGCTCTGTGGGAGTTAGCTGTAAGCTATCAGGCAAATGGCGCATCTATTTCTGAGGCCCAGGATCAAAAATGACAGAGATCTATTGTGCTTTGCTTTGGAAAAACTCTAAGAACAACTTTTGAAAATTGTGTAAGAACATAGAAGGTTTTAAACAAAATTTGGCATTGCATTATTCTTTTTTCTCCTCTAACCTCATGCACAAAACAAATTCTCTTTATGTATTGAGTATGCTATTTACTAGATTGGAAAAAGTTGGAGGATATTTAAATTGGTTGAAATTCTTTGGAAAAATGATATGGTGATACATTGGGGGAGATTTAGAGATATCTCTATTCTTGGTCTTGTATTTGTTTAAAGAGAATTTCCCAAAAGTGATGCAAATTGTAAACTCAAATGTAAACTATAGACCATGGTTAGTAGCAATGCTTCAATATGTGTCCATCAATTGTAACAAATGTACCACAATAATGAAAGATTCTGTTAATAGGGAAAAGTGAGAGATGCAGAGGGCATGGGTTATATGGGAATCCCCC
>JAQZBX010029012.1:6175-27623 GCA_029593785.1 Cabassous unicinctus
AAAAAAAAAAAAAAAAAAAAACAAAAGATAATTGACAACTTTAACAAATATAATACAATGATTTTGGGGTTTTAAAAAGTATGTATGCATAAAATATCACAAAAATGTGCAAAGTTCAAGAAAGGGAAAAATGGAAGCATACTATTGTAGGATTTTTATACTATACATAAATTTGTATAATATCATTTGATGATAAACTGTGATAAATTAAATCTCTATATTGTAACTCCTAAAGCAACCACTAAAATACTAAAACAAAGGAAAGATGGGACAAATAGAAAACAAAGAGGAAGATGTTAATCTTAAACCTAACTCTACCAATGATGACATTAAATGTAAATGGTTTAAACAGCTAGATTAAAAGGCAGAGATTGTTGATGTGGGAAAAAAGCAAGACCTCAATATATGCTGTCTACAAGAATTGCATTTTAAATAAAATACAAAAATATGTATTTTTAAAAGGATAGAAAATATATACCATGTTATTACTAGCCAAAATAAGGCTGGAGTGGTTATAGTAACATCAAGGAAAGTAGAATTCAGAGTAAAGGATATTAGGAGAGAAGAGGGCTATTTAAAAATTATGAGGTAATCATTTCGTCAAAGGGCATAACAACCATAAACTTTTACTTACCTAATGACAGATCTACAAACTATATAAAGCAAAACCTGCTAGAAATATAAGTTTTTATAAATGTATAAATATATATTTATGATCGAGATCCAGTATCCATTCTCAATAATACATAGAATAAATAGATAGAAAATAATTAAGGATATAGAAGATTTGAGCAACACAGCACTATCCGGTGAATTAACCTAATTAATATATAAATAGAACACTTTACCCAATAACAGCCAACTGAACATTCTTTTTTAAAGTGCATTTGCATCATTTATCAAGATTAACCAAAATCTGAGACATAAGTCTTAATCAATTTAAAAGTTTTCAATTCAAATTATGTTATCTGACCACCATTGAATCAAGTGAGAAATCAATAACAGAAAGATTTCTGGAATAATTCCAAAATATTTGGAAACTAAATGACACATCAATATTTGGAAATTAATAACATAAAAAAGGGTCAAAGAAAATACTAAAGGGGTGTATTAGTCAGCCAAAGGGGTGCTAATGTGAAATACCAAAAATGGGTTGGTCTTTATAAAGGGTATTTACCTGTGGTAGAAGTTCACATAAAGCGTTAAGTTTCTTCTTTCACTAAAGTCCTTTGCCACATGTTGGAGCAAGACAGCTGCCGACATTTGCCAGGGTTCAGGCTTCTTGGGTTCCTCTCTTCCCAGGGCTGTGTTTCTCTCCAGGCTTAGCTCCTCTGGTTCCTCCACAAGGTCAGCTGTAGACTGTCAGGCGAACGGCTCACTTCTCTTCTCCTGGGACCTTCTCTCCAACATCAAAACTCCAACATCAAAACTGATTCTCAAAAAACGCTCCCTCTGTCATTTGCCTTGCCTTTTATATTCGATTCCCCCACCCACCAAGGGGTGGGGCTCAACGCCCTAATCATAACTTAATCATGCCCAGATTAACAGATGAGTTTACAAGCATGATCCAAGTATATTTTTGGAATTCATAATTACATCAAATTGCCAAACGGCTACAAGAGGAAATTAGAAGGTATTGTGAACTGAATGAAATGAAAACACCACATATTAGGATTTGTGGAATGTTTCTAAAACAGTACTTAGGCAGAAATTTAGAGCCTAAATGTTCAAAGTATAAAAGAAGAAAGTTACTTTAGCTTCCAAATATGACACTAAACAAAGAAAATTAAACAGAAAATAAGCTGGAGAAACAAACTAAAAATGATCAAATCAGAAATGAATAATGAATTACAAATTATAAAAGCAATAGTGAAAATGAAGAACACATTTCGTTCTTTAGGGAGCTTAATAAATTTTGTACACATTGGCTTGAATAAACAGGCAAAAGAGGGAAAAAATAACAAAAAATGATCAATTTACCTCTAGGGTGATAAAGTGTTCAGTCACATTTCTGTTGGGAATCCCCAAATATCTGTAGTGTCATCTAATCTTCGACCTTGGGAGGGTGGGAGAGTTTTAAACGTGAGGTAGGGAAAAGTGTCCTCAGGTGCATCAGCATTCAGTAGGAAGACATCCTCTTAATCCCCCAGTTTTTAGACTGGTATCACCTCCATCCCTTCGCATGAGCAACTTGAGTTTCTGAGTGTAAAGACCTTTCATGTTCAATTTCTCTGGAATCCACATTCCAGGTTTCTTGCTGAGTAAGGAGGAATATCCCTTGGTCATTAAAAGACTTACCAACAATCTACCATTTTCACACTCTTCCTCATTTGCCTACTTTTGTAACTAGTGCATCTAATTTTAGACTAGCAGTTTGAGTTAGGAATTCCAAAAAGAGAAAGATTATGTTTGTAAACTAATCTGTTCTGGTTACAATACTCGTTGTTTGTAGTAAATTCATGGAGGAGACTTTGATTAGATTACTTAACAAGATTGCATTTAGGGCTTTTGATTGTACTACATCGGTGAGGTTTGACTCAGGTTGCATCTCTGCCCCTTTGCTGGGTCTGTTATAAATGGATTTACAAGAACAGAACAAAAATAAAAACAGAAAACAACAACAACAACAAAAAGAAGCATGAAGTCCCAAGAGCCTGGGCCCATAGAGCCCTGCTATATGCCTGATAGCTAACAGCTGAACTTGGGAATAAATTGGAATAGCTGAGACTAAAATAGAAGGCTGGGAAAGAGACAAGCCAGATGTCCGCTTTCAGCTGGAACTTGGAAAAAATCAGAGCAAGTGAACCTGAGAGAGGAAGCCTGGAGGGTAAGGCAGACCAGGCAGAGAACTCCTGCCTTCATGCTTCAACACATGGCAGCTGACTTTGGTTGAGAAAGCACCTCTTATGGTGCTTCAAGTTGGAGTTTTCATGGCCTTTGAACTGTAAGCTTTAACCCCAAGTAAATACCATTTATAAAAGTAAACACATTTCTGGTACTTTGCATCAGCACTCCTTTGGCAAATTAAAATGCTGACAAATGTTGAGGTCTTCAAGATTAATTGCCAGGATTCTCTTTGTTCTTGCTTTCTGTGGGCTGGGACGTGTTAAGTTCTTCTGCACAAATTATTTATCATTCCCCCATCTGATTTATTTTTATATTATTTTAGATGTCTCCCAGTTTCATTAAATACAGAGTTTGTGATCCATTCCCTTATACTCATTATTGCTTTGACTTAGCTTTGAGGTGATTTCTAATTGACCCAATAATGCCATTTGTAGAATTTTCCCTGTTTCATCCATTAAATTTAGTTAATATTTTCTTTAGCTTCCTTTACCCAGAATGGTTCCACAGCCTTTCTTTGTCTTTCTCAACATTGTTGTATTTTTAAAATATAAGCCAGTTGTTTTGTAGAATCTTAATTTGATTTATTCTAATGCTTTTCATGATTAGATTCAGGTTATGCATTTAGCAAAGATGCTACATAAGGGATGCTTTATCCTTTTCAGTGGTTCATTTCATAAATTGCAGGATGTCAGTTCCATTTATTCTGATGTAAATTTTGATCCCTTGGCTGAGATGGTTTCTGCAGATTTTCTCCATATTTCAGTTACCCCTTTTTGGTGAGAAAATATTTTGACTGTACAATTATCTGGTTCTCTATAAAAATATGTCATAATATTCAACATCCATTGATAATACTTGCCTGAATTAATGATTATTATGACAGTTATAAATTTTAACTTTTCTAATTTTATCATCCCTTCCACTTCTATTAGTTGGCATTTATTTGTTAATTTGTTTATTTCAAAATTTTTCAATCTATTTATGTAGTGTCAGTATGAATTCAGAGGTCTAATTCTATGCAATATGTTATAACCCATTTTAATGTCCAGAATTATTACAAATTGGCCAATGAAAATCCTTTCAAGCTTCCGTGTGTGTCTTCTTGTCATGATCATAAGGTTATTAGAACATTTTCTTCATTTTTAGGCACATGAAGATGTTCAAGGCTCATCTGAAACTTTCCATCCTCCACCCCTATAATCAACCATTACTTCAAGAAGCATTGGTTTCATTTAGTGAGCTACTTAGAAACTAAACCTTTTAGTTTTCATACACACTTCTATAGAAATAGCAATACATACATGAATGGATATGTGTGTGTGTGTGTGCACATCAAGAGTGATGAGTTTAAATTGATAATTCTTCCCTGCCTTCCATATATGTTTCTCTCTTTTCTCACTGTTAGAAACCTGACTCATAACATCAAATATTTACTCACTTGCTTTTTATTACAATATTCATTAGAAAACTCAACATTAGTAGCAGAATTTAAGATTTATTGTAGTTACAGTTGTCTTTAGCCTGAGAGTATATAGTCGAAGTACTATGTTCAAAACCTACTTGAATTAGCATCTTTTTTTTTTTTTTTGGCCTTCTGTGTGATTGTTATTCATTTGAAATATAAGAGTTTCATCAGAATGTGTTAGTTAGTGGAATATACATTTTATGTCTGATAATTTTAAATCAAAATAAAACATTAAGATGTTCTTGTCATCACATATACTTCTCTATATCTTTGTACAAGTTTTTCATTATTTTAAGCATATTTATATCTAGATGATTTTAACAAATCAAATATTATAAAATTTTTCGTCTAACTCTAAAAAGTTTTTATAATTAGCCAGTATGGAATGAATAATACAAATTATGGCCTGTATAATTTTTGAAGCAATCTGTACACATTTGAGTATTCAGACCCTTCTAATCTAGCCAGAGAGCATTTTGTTTCATTTTAAGTTTAGCATACATTTCAAGGAAAAAAAAATTATTTTTAGGAAATTGATTTTTGCAATACTTGTGCAAATTAAGATAAAGACTTTCCTTATAGATGAATAGAAACAGATGCACATGATGAATATAACAAAAACAGAAACAGATGCCATACCACATGTATAACATCTTAATCCATCCCTTTTTATGTAATACAATTACTGTAGCAAGTGTATTATATCTAACTCATTTTCTTATAATCTGCCACTTACCTTCAGAGTTAGCAAAATGGCTTTGAAATGTATTAACATACATATCCACATACACACAGTGTTTTCTTATTGTGGATATTAGAATTATTAACTTTTCAAATCCCTTCAAAATACAAACACTACATTAACTGAATTTATGTGAGGCAATATATAAGTGATCTTCCACTGATTCAAGCAAGTGCACAATAAAATAGGTTTCATGGAAAAATATTTTGCTATTTCAAGCAGAAAGGAAATATTTATTTCTGCATCATTCCAAAAGAAATATGTGTGAAACCCTTTGCTTTTCTATGATCTACTTTTCCAAACATGTTTTTAAAGAGTTCATTTTACCATTTATTTTCATGTCAGACATATTATTTCATATATTAAAGAGGAAATCAAGGTAAAAATAAGTTTGGCTTTGAATATTAAGAAAAATTTCAAGAGAGTTAAGGCAATTTTATGAAAAATACTGATGACTAAAATACTCTCAGGATTTTGAGGATTAAAAAGGATTTAGGTTTGGATTATCCAGATTGATAAAATTGACTAAAGAATTCCTTAATTCTCCATTTGATTATTACTGAGTGATTACAGATTTAAATTAAATCAATTTTCATGACAAGTCTGGATAATTTTGCTCACTAAATCCTCTTTATTCTATAGATATTTTGTCAGGTGCTTCAACTTTGCCTTATAATCTTTTTTGCTCTAAAGGCTAAACATATGGATCATTTTTAATATGGTCAATCAACAACATTTTCCCTAAACATTATAAAGTATGTGCACCCTTAGGAATACCTAAATTATTTTCAACTTCTCATCAAGTTCATTGCCATTTTATTGACAACACTATATTCCTAACATTTGAGCCATTAAACAAAACTCATAAAAGTAATCCTGTGTTTGGAACTTTAAGCAAGTACTGATAGATGTGTTTTGTCTCATAACTGTACTTTATGAACTACACTCTACGTATCTATTTAGAGATCTAGTCTTATAATCTTATTAATTCTTCTTCTTAAAAAATCACTTCCTAGTCAAAATGTAAGGAGACAAACATATAAGAAAAGCTAGTGTATTAGCCAAAGGGGTGCTGATGCAAAATACCAGAAATTGGTTGTTTTTCATAAAGGGTATTTATTTGGGGTAGAAGCTTACAGTTACCAGGTCATAAAGCCTAAGTTACTTCCCTCACCCAGATCTGTGAGGGGTCCGGCTTCCTGGGTTCCTCTCTTCCTGGGGCTTGATTCTCTCCGGGTTCAGCTGCTTGTTCTCTCCACAAGCCCAGCTGTACACTATCAGGTGAACAGCTTGCCTCTTTTCCCGGGGCCTTCTCTCCTTCCTCAGGACCAAGCTCCTCTGTATGATTACTTTCTGGGGCTCCAGCTCAAGTCTCCAACATCAGAACTCCAACTCAAAAAACTCCAATTCTGTCCTTTGCCATGTATTTTATCTCTGAGACCCCACCCACCAAGGGGCGGGGCTCAACAGACTACTGAAGTGGCCCAGTCAATTCCCTAATCATAACTTAATCATGCCTAGATGAACAGACTAGTTTACAAGCATAATCCAATATCTATTTTTGGAATTCATAACTATATCAAACTGCCAAACTACTACAGATAGTTTGGTAAAAAATATATTAGAATTCGTATGATTGTGCTATTATGATCTAATTATATTGTGTAAACTCATGGAGTTAATAATTAGAATATAGGTCACCAGAAAATAGAAAGGGGGTAAAGAATGGAAAGCTGAGGATTAATCTGTGCAGAATTGGTAAAAAGGTTGTTTCTAAATCTTTGGAAATGAATAGAAATAGGGAAAGCATTTCATGGTATTTGTAACTAGCAATGAAAGTCTAAGGTCATGTATAGTACCAGAAGGAAAGCTAAAAACTGTAACAGGGGACTGTATAAGATAGTAAAACCTCATGTTAAATACAAATTTGAGTCATATTGCATATATAAGACTGTTTTTATAAAATATAAATACAAATATGGTAGAGAGTAGCAAAAGAATAGCAGCTATGTATGGCATGGGCAGCATTGAGAGATTGAGAGGTGATGAGTTTTGTTTGTTTTTTGTTTATTATTATTATTATTATTATTAGAATAATGAAAGTGCTCTAAGAATGATTGAAGTAATGATTGCACAAATATGTGATTACATCGAATACCATTGATTGTACACTTTGGATGAATTTTTCCTTTATTAATATGTATCAATAAAATGATTATTTAAAAATATATATGCATTAAAATTAATTTTTCTGACAAATGTTTCACAACAATGCAAGGTGTTTATGGTGGGAGATGTATGGGAGTCTTATATGATGATATAGAGGTTTGGTTTTTAAGTTCACAAATTTTACTATACATTTATTCTTTATGTATGTTCAGGTAGGAATCATATACTTTATTAAAATTTTATTTAAAAATTCATTTTCTTGAAAATATTATGGATTGAGCTCTCTTTCCCCCACATCCCCAACAGCTCTTAGCAAATGAGAAAAAATGAGTAGTAAGAGATATATTATTTAAATGTATGGGCATATAAACTGATTCCAGTTATTCTAAAATGAAATATTTTTTAAGGCAGGCTACATTCAAACAACATGAAACCCAAACTTGGATTTTTTTCTATTGTAGACATCACTTGGGAAATATGTTTAATTTCTGTGTTGAGTCATTTCAGCTAAAGTTTACTAGAAGAATGCAAATTATAGTAAGTGCTAAGCCAGAAGACTGATGAAAAGGATTAAAAAGCAATCAAACTGATAATTCACTGATCTAATTAATTACTTCTTTGAGCACAGATATTTCTTTAAATGTTCACTGCATATAGTTAATAACTGATCCAGAACAGTAGCAATTACAATAAATTTGTAAACATATTTTTACTCTAGGAAAGTCTTTAACCAGAAAATTTGCAAGTAACAATTTTGCTTAAGGGGTGTCATTTTGTTTATGGGGTATCACTAACTTGGTATTCACCTTAATGTATAAAACTGATTAATTAGTCATGACAACCCAATATTTGAAGCATAATTATAAAGTCATCCAGAAACCAGGTCTCTTTTCATATTTGTATAATGCTTCCCTAAATTAAAATATAAATGGGGCCTGGAATATAATTAAGGTCTCATGAGACAAATCTCTCTCTCTCTCTCTCTCTCTCTCTCTCTCTCTCTCTCTCTCACACACACACACACACACACACACACATACACACACACATACACACACACACACAAATAAAGGAACAATACTATTTTTGAATAAAGAATTCTCCGTTTAGAAAATTATAGAATATAATTGTGTTTGGAAAACCAAGCTTAATATAAAATGCTACGCCTAGTATACCTTCTGCTTACATGACAAAGTTGGAAAATAAACAACAAAAACTTGACTTCTCTTTGATATAAAAAGCATACATTTGAATGAATGAGTTATTGAATTGTACATGTTCAAACTAAATTGTACCAGGGATTATGTTGGTGATCTCACATATATTATCTAATTCAATGAGGGAATTTAGTCAGAGCCTGAAATTCTAATAAACACAACAGTGGGAAAGAAAATAATTATCTTCATTTACTCATCAAATATTTATTGGACCCTGCTATGTGCAAGGCACTGAGTTCCATACTATGTATATTATGGTAAAATTCTGATATAATTAAAATTGAAACATGTCAGTAAGAAAGGTGGCAAAATGATGAACATATGCAGTTCCTCAGAGAGTATATAAGTATAATTAAGGATTAGAATGAATGAGGGGAGCTCAGAGGAAAAGCAGGCAGGAAAAATATGTATTAGGTGATAACATTTTTAAGCTTCTTTGAAATTAAACATTGGTATATACACAAGAAGGTGAAGAAGAAAAGGAAATATATGCAAAAGAAAATAGGGGAGTTAAGATACACAGGTAAGAAAGCACAAAGTTTATTAAGGAAAAAAATGAACATTTCATATTTTGTATTATTGTTTTAAGTTTGTTTTTCTGAAGTTCAGAACTTTTTGAAAACCCAAAAACATTAGTTGGAATTAAAATCGTAAAGGGAGATTTAAAGTTTGAATTCATTTCATATATTGGACATACGCTATTCTGCTACCAAGAATCCATTTGCCCTTCTTCTGGATAAATAATACACAGGTCTGGCTTTGTGGGCATATGGCCTCCGCAGGAGGAAGGGCCATGCTTGAAGGGCCCATGCTTGGTTTACTGCTCTGTTGTCTCTGCCTTGAAATTCTTAACAGTTTTTTTAACAAGAGACTCTTCACTTTTGTTTTTCAGTAGGCCCCACAAATTATATAGCTGTTCCTGACAGCACATCCAGCTTCTTTTGGGGAATTGTACAGCTTCTTCCCAGCACTGGTAACCTGGGTTCCAGTCAATTCCACAACCAGTCTCTTGAATGGGCTTTGATTAGTCTTAGACAATTAACATATTTATCATCTCCTTGCCTTAAAAATTCAGTTAGGGTTAGGGACACCATTCTGAGTCATGGTAGTGAAATCAGGCTTAAGCTGATTGTTTGATTCAATTATTTTATTGAAATTTGACTATTTTGAGCCTTCTGAGTCCTCTCTTTTCATTGAATGGGAAGTCTTGGAGATGTGAGGTCTGAATCTAATATAGTAATCTGCAGGTCACAATGGATTTGTCTGTCTGAGATGCAAGTCCTCACACAAAGGATAGCAGAGCAGAGCTAAGACTCATCATACTGGTTCCTGATACATCATTTCAGCTCTTAGAATGTGCTACACTTTTTGGGCTTTCTATATTTTTTAATTTAAGTGACTTGAGACAATGAATTCCCCTTTAGCAGCAGCCAGTATTAATTGCATTTTTTCTCACTCTTGCAAGAGAAAAGACCCTTATTTATGCAATTTCATTCAACAGAAATAAGATAGAGCAAAAATTTCATTTTTATCATAATTTTTATAAAATATTATATAGACAGGATTCTGGTCCTCAAATTATAAAATATGGCTGAAAATCTTTAGTCCAGTGATAAAAATATAATATAAAAAATCAGCTCTGCTGTGGTTGAAGTAGGGGTAGTGCCCTCTCCCACCTCCCCCCACTCCAAGCTTCTTTCCCTTTAGTGGCTATGAAGAATGTACCTTTGGCTGAGTGAGGAATCCACAGAGCACTGTTATAAAAATAACCATTAATTTCATTCTTTTTTATATCAAATAATGCAATGCATAAAGTTTTGCAGGCAAATATGAATCTATCCAAATCTTCTCTCTCCCTTTCTTTATCTAAATTAAATATAGTATTGTTTTTCTATTCTGGCAGTAATAAGAGCTTTGTTTTCTAATTATTTAATCATATTTGTGCTTAATTTCTCACAAAGTGCATTTATTACATCCCTATCATCTAGACAATGGTTTATTAAGACACAATCTCTAAATATAGTACTTTACAAAGTTGGGTACCCAATTAACAATTTTATTTACTAGGCTAAATATAACTCATTTATTGATTAGTGTCATGAAGATACAAAAAAACAATACTTTACTGCAATGGAAGCTTAGCAACCATAACTTCTTTAATACAGCTTGTCTGTCATCTTGAAAGGTAGGGATATTTTGCTTCAAACTTTATTCTAGTATTTATCTTAATGTACTTGCATTTTTATTATTGTGACTAACGTAGTTAAGTAAATTTCTCTCATGTCCCAGTGCATATTTACAAGAATTTGACCAGGCAGTGAAATTATAATCAGAAATCCTTGGTTGTATGATTCATATATTTTCAATTTTACTCTCATATGTATTGAATCTTAAGATGCCATTGATTGTAAAATGTACCATTATTTTAGGTAACACTCAGAAAGAAAAAGTAAAACTGCTTATTAATTTAAAGCTGGATCACTTGTAAGAGTCATTAAATAAGAAAAATATGCATAAAAGAGTCAAGGACATATAATTGAAAATGGCGCATTGTTTTTCATTATATATATTCTACCAGCCAATCCAACACGAGAATTTTCTAACTTTAATTTTACCAATATCATCAGTATACAGTTATGTTTCAGTGTAACTGTGTTTACATGTTTATTCTTACTGATAAATTGGATCATATTTTCATATATTTATTAGTTATCTATATTTCCTGTGTTGTGAATTGCACACTGCCTTTTGCATATCTTCATTGAATTGTTTGTTTTCTTTATTGATTTGTCGAGATTATCAATGCATTCTGGATTAAATTTCTATATGTATGTGTGTTGCAATTATTGAGGCCCAGCTTTTAGCTTGAATTTTTAACCTCTCATGATGAACAGAAATAATTCATATTAATGTATTCAAATTTATTAGTCATTTCCTCTACGGTTTATACTTTCATGCTCTTTGTGAAATGCTTTCCTAAAAGTACATATTCTCCTATATATAATATATAATATATATAATTCTCCTATATTATAATATATATAATATATTATCTTTGTATTTAAATTATTAATCTATCTTGGATTATTTTGTGGTTATGTGTGTTTTATGAGGTGGGGATTACCTTTTCATTTATTTTCCTATGTGAATAAAAAAGCACCATTTATTAATTCGCCTTTCTCCAATGATATACCATTCCATGTCTGTCAGAAATCATTTCTTTATAAATGTTTGTATATATTTGCAGTCTATTCTATTCCACTGGATGAATTATGAACTTGTAAATCAAGCTAATTTTTTGTACCTCAGTTAATTTTGATATCTGTAGGGCAAGTTTCCTCATGTTGATCATTTTCAGAACTATAGCTTAGTCCTCCTTGTCTCTTTACTCTACATATTTCAAGTTCCTTGAGCAGCACTTTTTGTATTTTGATTTACTTTTCAGTGAATTAACAGTTCAGTATGGAGAAGGTTAATATATTTTTAAGATGCTGAGTTTTCTCATCATTCAATATTATTTCCACATTTACTTAAAGACTCTCAAAACATTTCAAATTTCCCTCCCAGCTATATACCTTAAACATTTTTGTCTACTGCAAATTGTGAGGTTTTATAAAAGTATTCTATATATACTTTTAAATAAATCAATGGATTTATGTTAAATGATACTATGCCCATCAACCATACTGAACCTCCCTATTAATGTTAATAATTTTTAGATTCTTTTCAGTTTTGCATGAAGACAATCTTATTCTACAAGATGAGTAAGGTAAGATTAATTTCATTTTCTGGTACTTTAAAATTAATCACAAACACATCTTCATGTCTCCATGGGCTAGTGTGGAAATCTACCAGGTCATTACTCTTGTTTCTGTATTCTTCCTCTACCTGCAGAGTCTGGGAAATTTTATGTTTTCAAATAAGGAGAAAAAGGACTTCAAGTTTCTAGACCATCATGAAAACCACTTTTTTTTTTTTGGTCCCAGCTCACAGGGATCATTAAACCCTCATGTTTATGCTACATAAAATGATTGGTTAACTGCCAAGCCTGAAAATTTCTGGTGCTAGATCTAAGCTTCCACAGAGGTAACACATAGCCTTTCCCTGGGGACAATTGTTCCCTTCCCAAGATGCTGCAAGGGAGAGTATGAATTACTTCAACAATCTTGGATGTTTTCGAAGTCTGTAGGACCCCATAATCACTCATTTTGTTTCCTTCACAAGCACTATATTTTCTGTCTTCATAGTATCCCCATCTCTCCACATAGTCCTAGCATAATCTCTTTAATTGAATTTAGGTTTTATGAAAGGATGAAAAAGCTGTTGATTCCAAGTAACTTCGGTTTATTGTCCAGGGAGGGAGAGGAGATTGTGGAAGAAAGGGGGTCTGAAAGAAAACATTGCTTGAAAAGCTGATGGGTTTGGCAGAATGCAATTCATGCCTTTAACTATATTGAAACATTTTAATAAGGATATTTGTTGGAGGGATGAAAGGGGATAAGATACAGATCATTCACAGAGGGAACCTCCTAGTTACCCATATCTGTGCCAAATTCGCACACATATAATCTGCTTTATTATTTCTTATTGTTCTTGTAACACATTGCTATAAACTTAGTGGTTTAAAATTTTATTATCATGTATTTGGGGAGGTCAGAAGTCCAAATTCAGTTTCTCTGGGCAAAAGACAAGATGTCAACAGAGGTGGCTCCTACTGGAAGCTGAGTGGAGAATTAGTTTCCTTATCTTTTTCAGTTTCTAGGGACCACTTGTATTCCTTGGGTCATAGCCCCCCTCCTCACATCATGACAATCTCTTGCTTCCCTTATCACATGTCTTACTACTTACTCTGATTACTTGCCTCCCTCTTATAAAGATCTTGATGATTATATCAGGATAACCTAGATAATCCAGGATAATCTTCTCATGTCAAGATTCTTAACATAATCTGCAAAGTTCTTTTGGCCATAGAAGGTAACTTACATAGTTGGTTCAGGGCATTAGAACATGGACATGATTGTGGTGGAGGATATTAATTCAGTCTACACATAAGACTATGAAATATCTCTATTTGCATGCCCCATGGGAATTTCAATTAAAACAATTTAAATGGCTCTTTTTTTTTTCATTTCCTTATGGACTTTTCTTCCATATAGCTCAGTTTATGGAAGCAACCTACTCAAGTTCACACCTAGCAGTCATCCTAAATACTTCTCTTTTTTCTAATAAATTTCAAAATCAATTCTTTTTCTCCTAAATATTTGTTAAATTCAGCCTCTTATTTTCATTCCCACTGATTTTTAATTTTAAATTTTTCTCCTATCTTTACTCATATGTCACAGACTTCTCCTCCTCCAACCATTTAGCCCTTCAACAATCAGAGTGTTGTTTCTAAAGCACAATCTGATTGTCACCCTTCTTCTCCAACAGAAAATTTTACCATCTGAAGTTGAAATGTGCAATAGCTTCCCATTATTCACAGGGCAGAAGCTAAATGAGTGAAACTGACTTGCAAGTCCCTGCCTATGCTCCAGAGTCTGTAAAAGTACTTTCTACAGTGATGGAGTTATTAAACTCCTGTTCCTCAATGGACTGAATGCTTCATAACACAGAAATCAGATCTCCTTTTGCCCACTATTGAATCTCCAGGAACTGGCACAGTTGTCACAAATACATGCTCAATGGTTGGATGAAGTATTGAAGGGCTTTCTAATCTGTTTTCTTTTGCTTTATTTTTTTTTACTTTGCCATTTATACACAATCACCCACAAATTCAAAAATCATGTTGTATGGATTACTTGTTGCATTACAAGAAGTTTGACATGCTCTTGCATATCCACTATTTTGGGACAATTCTTTATCATATATCTGCAACCTTTACTCCTGCTGAATGAATGAACAAATTATTTTAATCTAGAGATTCTAAATTAAGCACCCTTAGTCGATTCTGTTTGTGTGTGCATATGTTTGTTACCTTAAGAATTAATGGCCAACGTGCTGAAATAGCTTACAGAGAATTGAGTGTGGTGCTTTGGTAATTTCATTAGTTTTCTATTGTTACCATAAAAATAAATTACCACAAACTTAGTAACTTGAATAACACAAATTTCGTATCTCATAGTTCTGTAGGTCAGATATTCAGGTTGGCTCCAATGGTTTCTCTGTTCTGGGTTTCAAAATTCCAGAATGAAAGCATTGGCTGGCTTGGCTCTAAATCAAGAGAATCCTCTTTCAAGCTCATTCAAGTTGCTGACAACAATGAATTCCCCACACTTGTACTACCAAGGTTCTTTTTTCCAGTTGGGTCCAGTCTTTTCTTCTCATGTGGCCCCCTTAAGCAAGAGCAGCTTGCCCTTCTTTCTGATCACTCCTGCCTCTTTCTTTTTTTTATTCCCAGTACTTTTTTTTAATATGATTTTTTATTTTTAAATGATACTTACATTACATAAATGTTACTTAAAAAATAAAGGGGATTCCCATATGTCCCGCTTCCTACTCCTCCCACATTTTTCCACATTAACAACATCCTTCATTAGTGTGGTACATTTGTTACAATTGATGAGCACATTTTGGAGCATTGCCACTAAGCATGGATTATACTTTACATTGTAGTTTACACTCTCTCCAGCACAATTTTGTAAGTTATAACAAGATATATAATGGCCTGTATCTGTCATTGCAATGTCATTCAGGACAATTCTGAAGTCGCAAAAATGCCCCCATATTACACCTGTTTTTCCTCTCCCTCCCCTCAGAACCTCCAGTGGCCAGTGCCTCCATATCCATGATATAAGTTCTTCCTTTGCTAGAATCACAATAAGTTTATAATAGAATGCCAGTAAATCTACTCTAGCCTGTTGTTCATTCCCCAATCCGGAAGGTTCTGAGATGGTGATGCCCACTCCAACTCTAATCGAGAGGAGGCTAGATCCCATAGGGTAGATGGATGGGGCTACCTTGATTGCAGTTGCAAACTCTCTCTTTTGCTTCAAATGGTCGTTGTCCAACCATCTCCTTGTTAGTTGTCCCAGGTGAGTCCAATTACAGGAGAGTAGATGTTGCAACTCTGTTGAGATTCAGGGCCCAGCTGGCACATGTACAGCCCAGAGATTAAATACCTTGGGCATACACTTATCCACTTTAGTACTAACTATAGTTTCAAATAGAAGGGGCAGAAGAGCCATGTGTAGGGAAACCACAACTGAGTCCAACTCTGTCACAATGGGGATCATTAATTCCCAAGTAAGGCCCCCTGACAGGGCACCAAACTCTTGAGCAGTCTGCCATGCCTATAGTGTCTGGATATGTCCAAAGCACTCAGAAGCCCTGCTATTTGGGACAATATTTACTGTGACAGTCAATGAGATCCTGCTGAGACATGTATAAGTGTAACTTCTGGAATGACCTCCTAACTCACTTTGAAGTCTCTTAGCCATATAAACTCATTTGTCTTTACCATTTCCCCCTTTTGGTCAAGGTCTTTTTCCATTTGCATTGCTAGTTGGTGCTTGATAGTAATCCCTCGGTGCCAGAGAGGCTTATCAACAAGAGTCATGTCCCATGCTGGGGCAAGGCAATGCATTTACATGCTGAGTTTGTCTTAGAAAGCAACAAGGAGCACCTTGGAGGTATCTCTTAGGCACCCTATAATACAAGTCTAACTTTCAGTTTCAAAAGAAAAGATTCATAAGTACAGTAATCAATATTAAGGGCCTGTCAATGGTCCATCCTCCTTCAATAGTCAATGCCCCTGTACTTGGGGGATTCTTGCTGTCCCATTAGAAAATATGGCAGAACTCCTCAGGATGAGAATTTGATATTCTTTCAGTTTTGTGTGAATCTCCACCCACCGTGACAATGTCCCATGAACACTTGAACACATTGTTTTGCCTTATAGGTATGCCGCAGGTGAATATTCTCCCATGCATTCCCCATCACTGACACCCCACACCAATGATCATCCCCTGCCACAGTTGTAACCCTTCTGTGATCCAAAATTTCTTCAAAAATGAAGCCAACAAAATACCCAAATATAATTAATAAGAAAATGAAATAATAATGATAGTTTTAAAAATAAACAAAATACAAAAAATTTAAAAATTAGAATAATAAAAAATTAATTTAAAAATATAAAATTAAAAAAAAATTAACACTATGTCTTTCATCACTGTAAGATCTGTTGTCTTGTATGTACAGTGCCATTTTCTTCTGTTTATTCCCCCAGTGTCTTATTTTTTTTATTTTGTCTTCAGAGAAAATTTAGGTTACAGAAAAGTGATGTACAGAATATAGGGGATTCCCATATACCCAACATCCTCCCTCTTTTCACTTTTCCCCTATTAATAACATTTTACATGTGGATGTGGATGGCACATTTGTTGCAATTGATGTATAAATATTAAAACATTGCTACTAACCATGATCAATGATTTACATTATGGTTTACATTTTGGACCACACACTTTTATAAATTTTGATGATATTTAGCATGGCCTGTATCCATAATTGTAAGATCATGTAGGACATTTCTATTGCCCCCAAAATGCCCCCTTCTTCACATTTTTCTTACTGACTCATCTTCATTCCTCTTCTGCTTTTTGAAGACTTATGTTATTACAGTTTAATTCCATCTACAAAGATAATTCACAGCAGGGCTTAGATTAGTATTTGATTGAATGGCAAAGGGAATGCAACTTGGAGGGCATCTTTAGAATTTTGCCTACCTGCATTCTGAAGAAGAAGAGAAAAATTTAAACTTCAGAAATAAAATAGTAATATCATGAAATCTTTGAAACATTCAAGGTATTGCCTATAAAAAAAATTGTAGGGACTAAGGGCTACAAAAAGAAACAGAGTTTTGTGAGAGTTTAAGGACTTTTAAAATCTCCTTCTGCATTTTTTATATTTTAAGGTAGTTTACTTATGTTTCTATCCTTTATCTCCTCTCAGGAATTTATAGTAAATTGGTTTAAGCTAAAAATGCCTCTGTGTTATCTTTGCAAACTAATAAAAGTAGAAAAGATATGGGCAACACATTCTAATCTGCTACAGCTTGAGCAAAACAAGGAAGCCAAGTGGGAGCTGTATGTGTTGTGGGCTAAGGAGAAAAGAAGAAGCAGATTGTGTGCCTGAGGCCTGCAGGAACAAAGTGAATATAAAGCTTAACTTGCAGACTGGTCATGAAAAATAATTCAAAATCATAATAATATTCTGTTTTTTTAAGACTTAATTACCTCATACCAAAAATTTAAGGCTGTTCTATCGGTTCCTTAATGTTTTTCTATATTTTGGCTCAGTTCCTCAGAATTCCAATGTATACATGATCCAGCAAAATACAGTTTGTTTGATTATGATAAGAATAGTGTATTTATATAGTAGTATACAGTGCAAAATTATTCTAAATATATGTTCTGAAATTTGGTCTTTATATTTGGAGATAACACAAGTATTCTTTACTTTTAAAGTACTCTGATTTTTTTTTAAATTTCACAAGTATTTATTATAATAAATATCAAAACAATTAGATATTATTTTAAGCTAATAATTTTAAAAACTGTTAAAATGGTACTTATTTTTTCTTTATGCCTTGTTTGCCTTTTATGTAGCACTTATTATTATTTGCCCTCTTCCTACTTCTTTTCATACTTTATTCTTTCATTCATCAAATATATCTGATATCAGAATATCTGGGGGCGCTGAAATTTGCCCCTGGCTGCAATATGAAATGGATGAGGCAGTCCCACGCTTTCTCAAAGGGTCAGTCCTGCGAGAAAAAAGAGGCAAAAATAAAACAAAATTCACTGAGAGTAGAAAATGGGGAAGATTCTAAAAGTCAGCTTGAAAAAATAAGGAGTATTTTAGAATGTGAAGTAACTGCCCAGTATTTGGATTGGCTTGTAGAGAGGATTTATTTCATAGATCTCCTCTTGTAGGGTGATCTAATCTATATATTTTTGAGGTTAAATTGTGACAAATTCTATTTAGAGTGATTCATTCTAATATCAGATACTCCATTCCTGCACAGTAGTGAGATTGCACTGGGAGTTGGGGGGAGTCCTTTATATTAGTTGTTTATCCAACTGATCCAAAACATACAGTTGTTCAAAGACATCTTTTTGTGGTGGTGTTTTTTCTACTTTTGTTCTTATGATAGGGTTTGCTAAGGAATAGTTGGGATTACCTTTATCACCCTGTAACAGTTTGATATTATTTATGAATTCCAAAAAATGACATTAATTATGTTTGTAAGCTGTACTCCTCCTCTGGGCATTATACAGTTTGTATTAGATTGAGCTGAAATGTCTTTGATTAAATTATGTTAAGATTAGGACTTAATTTGACCACATCAGTAGGGTATAACTCAGTTTAAGTTCCCACCCCCATTCTGGGCTATATAAATGGGCACTCACTCAAGAAGACACACAGAAGAATACACAAGAGCTCCATAGACACAGAAGAGAGAGAACTTTGTCAGTTTTTATCCTGAAGCCATGGGGAGAGATAAGCCTTTCAAGATAGCTTGCAGCCAAAAAGAATGGCTCCTTTACAGGAAAAAGGAAGGCAAGAGCAGGCAGAGGTATTTTGCTTCAATACATGGCAACAGACTTTGGTGAGAAAATGACTGTAGCAGTTTGATATTGTTTATGAATTCCAAAAATAGATATTGAATTATATTTGTAAACTGGTCAGTCTGAGGTTTCACTTTTACTTGATTAATTATGATTAGGGCTTTGATTGGGCCATTTCAGTAGGGCATTGAGTCCCCGGCCCTTGGTGGTTGGGGACTCACAGATAAAAGAAATGGCAAAGGACAGAGTTGGAGTTTTGATGCTGAGTTTTGAACTGGAGCCCAGGAAGTAAACACACAGGAGAAGAACACAGAGGAATAGAGACGACTCTTAGACATGGCAGAGGCACCAGGAAGAGAGACAAGCCATTTACCTGATAGTCTACAGCTGACCTTGTAGAGAGAGCAGGGCAGCTGAGCCCAGAGAACAAGCCCAGGGAAGACAGGAACCCAGGAAGCCTGAACTCTTGGCAGATGTCAGCAGTCATCTTGCTCCAACATGTGGCAATAGACTTTGGTGAGGGAAGTAACTTACGCTTTCTGGCCTGGTAACTGTTAACTTCTACCCCAAATAAATAACCTTTATAAAATTCAACAGATTTCTGGTATTTTGCATCAACACCCCCTTCGGCTGGCTAATACAGTAACGTTGAGTTGGACTCTTCAGGGCCTTGTAACTATAAGCTTTCACCTCCCAAAAATATCCTTTATAAAAGCCAACAGATTTCTGGTACTTTGTATCAGCACCCTTTTGGCTGACTAATACACACCCTATCCCCTAACTCTATTTGCCTGACCGTACACTCTTCCAAATAATTAATCTAAATAAAAACATTGTGCTTGCTGTCCTAACATAGATTCAAAAAACATAGGTAATCTTCAATCTCTACTGTGGCACATCAACACACATAATCAAAATTAACATAATAAAGGCAGTTCTAAAACAACTTCCTTAACTCCTTTAGCCCCGTCAAATCATATTGCCATTCCATTGCTTTCTGTTAGAGAAATTCTAGAGCAGTCACCACAATTATGGAAACTTGAATGAAGTTCTCCGGTCCACATGGAACAACTCTGAATTTATCACTGGTAAAAGTTCCTCAGTTTGGGGTTACAATGATATGAACTCTTAATGCTTTATATACCATTTTACTCTTTTCTTAAATAGGAGGGATGTGTGGTAAAGTAGTACAGAAAATAATACTCTTACAAGAATCAGACATGTGCTCTTAGTTAGGACTATAAAAATGAGTAACTATAATGCAGCTTTGACAATACTCCAACCAGTTATAAGGTACATGACAATTTGTTAAGTTTCTTAATTCATATTAAAAAAGGTATGTATGTATGCATTTATTTATTTTTGCCAACAATCATTTCTATACATCATTGTCATTATCAAGGGATTATTTGCAATAACATATGACAAAAATATTTTCTAACATCATTAATTCTATGTTAAAAATATTTGAAATTATTTGTGCAAATTTCATACCATAAAATAACCACTAAGCCAGAAAAGTAACTACAGTTTTACTTTGCACATATAAAATTTAGGTCACAGGAAATAGTCTGGTAGAATTTTGCAAGATATATAGTAAAAGTATTATTTTATAATATATATTGACAAATATGCCCTTCCTTTCAATGCAATTGAAATTTATGGAATCAATCCTAAGATATCAAACTCACCTTAGAAAATGCCCCATCTTTGGCAAATACCGTGAAATACGATGGAAAGTTTCATTCATTAACAATTTTTGAAACATCTATTTTTTAAAAATCATCATATTTGACCAACTGTTTACAATGAGATTCTTGAATAAGGTAGTTCCAAGTAAAGTTACTTAATGTACACTGAAATCAAACCCTTAACAATTTATGATGTTAAAAATGATATAATTTTTAACAAATAAACTCTTCCTCTGCCAACTGAAGGGAATTTTATCATATAAAATGCAAACTGAAGACACACCTTGAGTATAAATTGAACCCAAGCTAGCCTCAATTCATATGAAACATGTTGTTATTTTCTAAGGAAAAAATATAGAAGTGAATTAGTGACATTCCTTTGAGTTTGACAGTGGAAAGAGTAGCATTCTTTGTGTATTATTTTTCCTTTGAACTAGCTCAAATTGGCTTATTCAGATGGCTGATTTTGTATGTAGTAAATATTCAGAATTGCAGAATGAAGTTGCTTAGGTTACCCGCACCCCCCCCCTTTTTTTTTGAGTAAAGATAATTATTTAACCCAGAGGAACAAGTTAAGAGACGTATCTTTTTTTTTTTTTCTTTCTCTTTATCACAGTATAGAAACGAGATATGAAGGGGAATTGGTATCTAGGTAGTAAGAGACATATTCCAGAATGTGAAATCTCAAACGGAATTTTGGTAAAATGTGGAATAGCCTAAAAGATGACTTTACCTGACTTCTCCCCTCA
>JAQZBX010029013.1:0-27525 GCA_029593785.1 Cabassous unicinctus
AGACACTTTACTAAGTCCTTTTCATGCTTTATAACATTTGACATTTATTCAAACACTAAATACACGTTTTAATATTTTCACTCTATAGTGGGTTTTTTTTGTTTTCCATTTACACTTAAGAAAAACAAACCCCAGTAGAAGGAATTAGTGGTATCTATTGTCACCTAAGTTGTGTAGATTACAGACAGAATGTAGGGCCATTTCTGTCCACATGTATATTATTACTATTATTTATTATTATTATTCTCATCATCATCATATAATATTGTGTTAGTTATTATGTAGACTTTTATTTAGCTATTTTTGCTCATTATTTCTAACTACCAAGTCAATTTGCCTAAGGCATTTTTAAACCAAAATTTCAGCTACTTAATTCCTAATTTCAGTCTTTCCTGTTATGTTTAACTACAAAAGCAATCTATGTTTATATGTGAATAATGCTTGGCATACAGCCTCATTGCATTCCATCAGTTTGATATAAACATATAGATACACACAGACACATGCACACATATGCAATTGTTTCCCTGATATATTTAATAGTAAATTTGATTTCCTACTTAAAGCAACTTTATTTTAGTATTTTTTCCTAGAGTAACATCTTTTGATATCTTTTAGCATAATCTTTACATGGCGGCCAGGTTGTGAGGCTTGTTTTATTTCTAGAAATTGCTCATATCATAAGCATAAGTTTTTATCATAGTTTAGTTCATAATGCATACATTCAAGGTATGCTGAAACCATAGAAAGTTCTTCCAGTTTCAGGTCTTGCAGTTATAACCTTGTGGGTAATACTTGGCCCAATTATTTCAGCTCACAGATCATCACCCCCATCCAAACTGTGCAGGCATGGTATATCCTATTTTGTACTGATATTATTTATATCTCACATTTAATATTTATATCCTGTATCCACATGAGTAAGCTTTTGCTTAATCAACTCTTCTGAATATCCTTGTTCAGGGAGGATTAAATATCATTTAGCTTCCATTTATATGTAAATTTCTAGTCATTGAATATGTGAAAGAAATATTCAATTGTGATACCTGTAGTGGTTCGCTGCTGACTTTGGAGGATTTTAATCAGTGATTACATTCCCTAATTATTTAGTACAGATTCATATGCCATGTTTCACCACAAAATTTTGGAGTTCTTAATTGTCTATTGCCTTACTAGAAATAGATTTAACCTTTTCTAGTCAGGCTGCAAATTTCAGACTATGGGAAAATTTTTTTTTTAAATGCCATTTTCTGGAGCTACCACTCTATATTGTTTTTAATTAAATAATTGCTGATCACTAATTAAAGAGAAATCAAAGCCAGAGTTTGCTTAACTGTGAATGATGAACCTGTCTCTGTGGGTCTTATTACAAAAGTCTTCAGAGCAAATAGAATTCCCTATCGTAATTGCTATAAAGTGAGTCAATTGCTGGCTAATCAGTTTCCAGGGGCCTTATTAAAAATGACTGTATTCTGAGCTTTTTCATGGGGACATATTAACTGAAACCAATTGAAGAATCATAAAGTTTCAAATTTTCATTAAAATTAATGAATACGTGGTTTGAAGTGCAGTAAGGTAGTTATCTGTTTCCTCAGGGATGGTGATATTTTCTAACAAAAACAACTACTTTTGGGAGACAAAAGAGTGTCATGAGAAAAGTAGATTTTGAGCCAGACCTAGGTTTATGCCAGGCTCTTCCACTATTTATACATGAACTCTTGGGAAGGTCATAAACTCTGAATCTCATTTAAGAAATGGGAAAACTACGTACAGCACAGGACTATTTTGAGGAATAAATTTATAAGGGACACTAAATAACTTTGCCAAATGCAAATTAATGATACTGTATTGTGGACAGACTGATACTGCTGACCACAATCATAGAAATGGCTAACATTTATTGGGTGCTTTTCCTGCCTTGGGCAAAGTGCTAAAATATCTACATACTTTTAGCATAAATCTTCCCAAGAACACTATGATGTAGGTAAAAAAGCCCCACATTTCAGATGATAAAAGAGAGGGTCAGTGAAGTTAAATAATTTGCCTTATATCACAGCTGATGAATGTGTTAGAATACAGATTCAAGGTGTTACCTGTAGAATGGGTACTCACAAACTCTTTTGCTTAGAGCAAAACATTTTATTATTTAAAAAAAAAAACTTTGCATAAAAACACTACAGACCAAAATCTCTATTTTCATGTATTGAGTCAAGGTCCAATGAGACATCAAACACTGAACAGGCCCAGCAGCAAGCCACGCATGCAAGTAAAATGTATACAAAAGCACTTATGATTTCACCTCTACCGAAGATTTGATTAATGAAAAATTAAAAGGGGATGAGTGGGTAACATGAATACTGCCCACAAAGTAAAGTGGCAGTTTGACAAGTTACAAACTTGTGAAAGTCACTTATCTCCAAAAAGGCATTTCTCATTGTTATAAAAAGCACTGAAGACTTGAAGATGAACCCTGTGCCCAGCTTAAAATTTCTTCAAGAAAGCAAAATCTGCAAAGTACTGTAGATTAGTATTATATCAATTTTCTATATACAACAGTCCAAGAGTTAACTTATAATACCTCCCACAGAAATTTAAATAAACTTATTTAGAAATACAATTATACTCAAGTTTTATACCAAGAACTTCAATTTAGTCTACTGCTGAAGTAATGACATCCTTATTTCCCAGGATGTGTTTCCTTCAACAATTTTTCTAAATTTTTAAAAATTTTTTAAAGATACTTAGATTACAAAAATGTTAAGCAAAAAATATAGGGAGTCCCATATGTTCTACCTCCCACTCCTCCCACAACCTCCCACATAAACATCCTTCACTAGTGTGGCACATTAATTGCAATTGATAAACACATCCTGGGGCTCTGCCATTAAGCATGGACCATAGTTCACACTGTAGACCACTCTATTTCCCACACGGTTCTGCATGTTATATGCTGATACAAAATGGCCTATATCTGTCATTGCAATATCACGTAGCACAATTCCGAAGTCCCAAAAAACCTCCTGTATTACAACTGCTTTTCCCTCAACCCTGACCCCGGAGCCTCCAGTGGCCACTGGCTCCACATTAATGTTGTAATTTCTTCCATTGCTTTAATCAAAATATGTCTATAGTAAAATACAAGTAAGTCCACTTTAGTCCATAGCTCTTCCCCCCATTCTGAGGAGTCTGGGATGGTGATGTCCACTCCACTCTCATTTGAGAGGGGACTTATATCCCATGGGGAAGATGGATGGGATTATCCTGCCTGCACCTTCAGATTCTCTCCATTCCCTGGGATGGCCATTGTTCATCATCTCCCTGCCAGGTGTCCTGGGTGAGTCCATTGATCTGTAGAGTAGGAGTTGCTGCTCCACTGAGGTTCTGGGCCCACCCGGCACATCGACAGCCCAAAGACTTAAGTCTGAACATATGCCTACAAACTGCAGCTCCAAATATAGGTTTGAATAGAAGGGACAGATGAGCCATGTGTCAGGAAGACATAGCTGAATCCAAATCTGTCACTCTCAGGAGAACAAACTCCAAAGTAGGGCTCACTGCAAGGCACAAAACTCTGGAGCTATCCATCCTGACATAGGACCTGGGTGTCTCCAGAGCCCTCAGAAGCACCACTATTGGTGTGATACCCACT
The DNA here is from genome assembly GCA_029593785.1 of Cabassous unicinctus. Taxonomy (NCBI): domain Eukaryota; kingdom Metazoa; phylum Chordata; class Mammalia; order Cingulata; family Chlamyphoridae; genus Cabassous; species Cabassous unicinctus. The sequence continues at coordinate 3,650 of JAQZBX010029013.1, forward strand.
TTGGAATTCTAGGAGATCCTACTGAAATGTGCATAAGCATTACCTCTGGGATGACCTCCTGACTCATTTTGAAGTCTCTTAGACATAATAACTCATTTTTCTTTACTGTTTCCCCCTTTTATACAAGGCCTTTTTTCCAGTAGCATTGCCAGTTGGTGCTTGGTAGCTATTCCTCGGTACCAGGGAGGCTCATCCCCAGGAGTCATGTCCCATGCTGGGAGGAAGGTAATGCATTCATATGCTGAGTTTGGCTTAGAGACCACATTTGAGCAACAAGGAGATTCTCAGGAGGCAACCCTTAGGTACCCAATAACAAGAGACTGTTTCAATTTCAAGAGCAAAGACTCATAAGGTGAGTCATTCAAAAAGAATTCAGGAAATAAGTAGTGCTAACAACCATTGGAAATAAGAGGGTAGTATGGCAAAGAAGCAGAGGAGAAAGTGCAGGAGGGCAAAGTATAAATAGCAATATATTTCCATTGCATCCCAGAAAGTATTTCTAATGAGATTAACTTTATTTGAATTCCCTATAAGACAGACCAATCATCAAAATTCTTAACTTGGGTTTCAATCAAATGACAAGTTGTGAATCTCCCAGATATTACCCTTACATTTCAAATTTGTTTCAGACTTTTCAAGAACACCTGCATAGTCCCAAAACCATGGTTTCTGGCTAAATACACAAGGACCCCAGTTACACACCATCCATCACACTGCCTACAGAAACTGCAGTTACAGATTCCACTACAAGGAGGACAATACCATCTCAGGCCCAGAGCGGCATCATTGACTTGTTCACCGTAACAGTTTCAAAGGCAGGGACTGCAAAACTGCCCTCAAATGCCCTAACAATATGGGTTTCTGAAGTTTGTTTTATTATCAATAGTTTTCTGGCGACACTGATGACAGGTAGATCCCAATGAATGGTTCTATATCTTCTCTCAAGAGTTACTGCAGATGTTCTCCAACTCGTCCTCTGTAGTTTCTTCCACTGAGTGAATTATATGTGTAAGGGTTATGGATTCTGGGCCACGATTTCGGGGCAAGTCATTTTCAATCATATAGGCATCCGTGGTCTTCCTCTTTCTCACCAACATGTACTTATTTTCCTCTTCCTCCTCCTCCTAGTGGGAAGAGCGCTAGGGGACCCAAGAACCCAAGACCGTGACCTGGTAAACGGTCCAGCTCTCCGTTCAGGGTTTCTCCTAGAAGCAGGACCTGGGAATGTACATCTTTGGGGTGTCTTGGATTGTGAACTGGGGCCAGGTAGGGAACGTCTTCCAGGAAGTGAACCAGGGAAATTTTCTAATTCTGATGGAAGTTTTGCAAGCATTGTTTTGTTCTTTTTTTATATTTAAAACACTTTTCTCCAAAAATTCCATGCCATTTTCATCATATGAATCAGAACTTGCCTCAGTCACTGAATTCTCTGAGGACTGAAGGGGGGCTGCTTTTTTGTTGGCTGCCCCCTGGTATTTCATTTTGGAACGTCATTGCCATCCAGAGAGTACCATCTCTACTGACTGCAGGTCCCACAGCCTTCACTGCGTGTCTGAAGCCTCATTCCTGCTTGTATTTCATTCTCTGAAAAACTGCAAAATGATTCATCATCAGAGTTGGCATGAAAAATACTGGCCAGTTCCTTATTGACTCTGCCCTTGGTTTTGGTTTCTGTAAAAATCCACAATGGTCTAGTACGTCTTGCACCTCAGTTTCTGAAAAGCCGCAGAAAGATTTATTATCAGGAGTCCTTATTAAAAAAAAATTGCCAGTTCTTCACTGATATCTGGCCTGAATTTATGTTTTGTTTTTACAAAATTATCAGAAGCGAAGCTGTCACAATTGTCATCAGAGAATGACAAGGACTTCATGGAAATCAGACTCATATATCTGAATTTCTTGAAGTTCTTCTTTATACTCAAATTCTTTTGCGACATGCAGCAAACATCCATGTTGGCAGCAGACGCCCAGGCCCAAGCTGTGAGCGTGAAGAACCCAGCAGCTGCACAGCCATGGTCCCACCAAGCTGGAGCTCATAAACTGTGTGTGATCTCTAGCTCTATGGATATTTTCCAAAATTAACTTCAGTCTAAGATTTTAGACAGTATGTTATAATAGTGTCTCTTGAAGTAACTGTAACAAAAAACTGGGATGCTCATGTTATTAATAGTAATAGCACGGATATTACATTAGATAGATAGATAGATAGGTAGATAGATAGATGACAGGTAGAGAAAGATAAATAGATACCTACATATCTATGTATAGAGATGCAAAGATACATAGATACATATAAAGATAAACACACATACATATATCACTAAATTGTTTTCCATACTCAGTCAAAATAAACTTTTTTTCTCCCCTAAAGAATCCCCCTCCTCTTACTCTGAATTACACACCATATGAATAACACAACCCAGGGAATAATCAGCTATAAACATAAATCTCTGAATTTTACGTGCTTTTTTTTTTTCATTTAGAATTCTACGTTTTCTATTAATTCTCTTACATATCAGTCTCTTTCTATTCAAAACATGATACTTTATCATGTTAAGCCACTGTAATTTGCTTAGCTAGTCCTTAGTATTCGTCATTTGTGTTGTTTCAAAACTGGCACTATTATAGTAGTTTTCAAAGCCCCAAAGACTTTCAAAGTTCTCCCTGTTAGAACTTTTGCTGTCCTCCAACACAACTACAATTCATTCCAAATAATCTTGATGGAAAGACCTTTTGAAAATGTTACTCTGTTTATATCATTCTTGTTTATAAAATATTTATGTTTCCCTCAGATGTAGGATTTATTCAAACTTCAATGGTATAATTTATGAGGCTATTTGTGAACTGGACATTTGTCTTTTAACTTATTCTCCTGCTCTTTGTCTCCCTGTCCCCAAAATAACTGCCTCGCCTTCACTAACTGTGACCATAGGTTTTGTCTTTACACATGCCATGTCACTAAAATATTTTCTACAGCCTTTCTTCCTTTTGCAATATCTAATTCCTTCTCATCCCTCAAGTACAAGTTCAAAAGTTAGCTTCTTGGTAGAACTTTCTCCAAATTCACTCAATCTTTTCCTTACCTGACACTGTGCCCCCCAAAAAAATGGTAATCAATCCTTTCTCATTGTAGATCTTGTGCTTTCCTTGTATCACTATTATGGTTTTTATACTGTACTTTATCTCTATTTTTGCCTTTCTCTAATGAGGGAGCTACCTGATGGAAGGGACTCTGACAGAGTATCCCCTTGTCATTTTATCTTTAATGCCTTTCTTATACTTGAAGCTGAGGTTGCTATTATTATTATTATTACTTTAAATAAAGGGCAGTCTAAATGAATTAAGCTATCTGAATGAAAGATAACTAAGTAGGAGAATATTATCACTTTCACTAAATTTCTTAAGCAAAAAAATTTATTTATTTAGTGACTTTTTCTCATTCTTATTTTATTTAATATATGGCTGAGTTCAATATACATGAATGAAAGAGCTCACACAGTGTAAACAGAAAATTTTCCACTGTATTTCTAACTTACTTCAGCATATAAGCAATGCTGTTCGTGGTGAAATTTTTATATTTTAATTCATTCATTTCCTTAGATTTTACTGACCGATCTTCACATTATTCAGGAAAGAGTGTTTTATTTCTTCATTTAAAAAAAATGCCTCTTATCTTTCCTTTGTGCAGTTTTGCCAGCATTTCTGATAATAATTTTAATAGAGATATACCGATATTTCAAACCACAAACTCATAAAAGTCCTTACAATTTTTATCATTTTAAAAAATTTTTGCTAAATGATGTAATTCTTATATAGTAAATCTTTTTAAAAACTTTTTTATTATGGGCAATTTGAAACATATTCAAAATTAGAGGGATCAATATAATAGTTCTCCCCTATAATAAATGCCCGCTCCAATAGATTTCAGTTCAGACTTGGAAAGGTTTATAGCACAATATCCATGACTATACATAAGGGAGAGCTTAAAAATATTATTTTTATTGAAGACTGTGATGAGCTTTCATTCACCCATAGCCAGAGTTAAGATATAATTACATGAATTTGAGGAGTCTTTGTTTCCTCATCTGTTAAAATGACCATATTAAACTAGATGATCTCAAAAGTCTAGATTGAGGCTGATGCAAATAATTAATTGTAAAACCTTGAGAAAATGAAAGCAAATATCAAAACCAAATTCCTTTACCCATCTAATGCTAAGTTGTGTTTGTGTGTGCTTAAGTCACATCGTACAGGACTATCTCATTGAATGACACAAGTTTATATAATAAATAGAGTTTTAACTTTTTTTTTTTTAATACTAGTACCCCTGCTAGGAGTTAGAGACACAGTGGTGAGCAAAAAAGGCATGGTTTCTACCGTCAAGGAGCATACATTCAATTGAGAGAGACCCTAAAATAAACGGTCATATAAAGGAGCATGTAATTGTTAATTGTGGGAATTCCTTCCAAGTAGAGGTTACATGGTACTGAGAATAGAAAGAGGAATCCAAGAAAGTTCAGGTTTCAACAAAAGCTTCTCTTGGAAAATGACACTTGGTTTGACTTTTGAAGTAAGGATTCATAAAAGGGGTGAGAAACAATATTCTATGTCTTGTTGTAAGAGGATACTTAGAACTTCGGCTGAAGGGAGTGAAAGTTAGAGTGGCTAGAACATATGGGAGTTAGAGGGAGAGCAAAGCAGCATTGCTGCAGGAAGTCTGGGTAAGATCGTGCCTGCCTTGCAGACTATAGTATAGAATTTGACATTGTTTTAAGAATGTCAGAAAGTCAGTGAAACTTTTTGAAGCTGTGGGGACATTCAATAGGGTTTGTATTTCAGAAGTTCATTGGAGATCTATTAGAATGCTATTCTAATAGTCTTTAATTAGAAATTATGATATGTGTGTCTAGATAGTGTCAGTGGAGATAAAAGAGAAACATGAATCAGGGCAATAAGCAGGAAATAAAATAGATATAAAATTTAGGAAGTAAGAAATATGAATGGGTCAAGGATAAATACTAGTATTTTATTTGCATGGTATGTGAAATAGTTGTGCCATTCACCAAGATGAAGCACACAGAACAAGGAACAAATTTTGGGACACTATATTGAGAATTTGGTCTCAGACGTATAGAATTAGTGATGCCTTTAAACATCCAATTTGAACCCAGTACTGGGTATCTAAATATAAGGCTCTGTAGCTGAGAGGAGATGTGTAAGATGAGAAAGAAATTTGAGACTCAAAAATAATTGAAGTTGTGGACATTGCCAAAAGTGTCTGGAAGAATTAAAAGCTGAAAAGAAGAGGCTGAAATGATATTCAGAAAGGTAGGGGAAAAAAACAAAATAAAGGAAGTGTTGTGTCATAAAAGACAAAGAAGGAGACAATGTACACATTTTCAAATTCCAGAGGAAATCCAACTGAAAAATGAAAAAAAGTCCATTACATTGATAACTAGAATGATAGGTAACTTTCAAAAGGCCAACTTCAGGGGTGAGGGAAAAGCTGGATATGAAAGGGTAAAGGTATATGTGAAATTGGAAACAGTAGACTGTTCTTCAAAAATTTTTGCTAATGCTGTGAGTTGTGTTTCTCACACACATGTATTTATAAAAGTATACCTACACACATACCCACACACACACACACACTCACTTGTTTCCCAATATGAAAAGATAAGGACTTTGAGCATCAGTAAAAACACATTTCCCTTTTTCAATTTTGGTTTAGGAAAACAAAAATGAAATGGACCAATAAGAGTTCCTAATTTACTCTGAAATTAATATCCTTTAATTTCTATAGAAATATTAAGAAATAAAAGTATTATTCATTACTTTTATTAAAGTATGCATACAGAAAATGTAGAGTAGCAATTAAAATAGAAAAAGATAATAGATTGCATTGAAAAGATGGTAAGAATGGTGAGCATCTATGGAAACTATATTTAGACATTGGAGCAATGTGACTTGTGTAGACTTACAAAGATAAATGAGTTCTTAGGAATATGGGAGGGCCATCTTCTGTTAAAGATGACATGATGACTACCAGAAAAATTGAACAAATTGTCCAGATTCACCAACTGAGTTTAAAACTGTGGTAGAAGCCATTCTGTTTCTCGTGTAGGCTTTTGGAGTATCTTGGTTTTATTGTGCTGATTCTGTCTTTTGTTTTTAAACAAATACACTTGGGCCACTCACTATTTGCCAGTAAACTTATAGTTTACACAACAATTTATATACATTAACACATTCAATAATCCCCCCAAAAAAAGGTTTTAAAGGACGTACCATTTTTACTTATATTATACAAGTGAGAAAATTGAGGCTTAAAAGTATAAGGACCTTGCCCAAGTTATCATAAAAGATTTACTTAAGATATAGATACTGGTCTTATTCTTTCACAAAGTTTAAGCTCTTAAAATGAACCAAACTATAAGGTTTATGTTTTGTTTTTGTTGCCATCAATGTGTAAGGGTTTTATTTATTTATTTATTTATACATGAAAAATTTAGTGGATTTCCATATGCCCCACTCTCTACCCTTCCACACTTTCCCACATAACAACATCCTTCATTAGTGTGGTACATTTGTTACAATTGATGTTTTCAGTGGTATAGCTTAGCTCTGCCTTCATGGAAATTTCTGATCAACATATTTAAAATATGGGTTCTTTAGGAATGCAGATAATTTTTTTTTTTTTCAAATCCTCAATATAATTTGTCTGTCTTGTCTGTCTTGGAGAAAAACATGGAAAGAAATATTGCAGTTTTCAGATATCTCTAGTGTTTCAAATTTAGACTCAGAGGACTTAGGAACCAATAAATCACCCAAACAAATTTAGAATGAGCTCAATGGAGCCAGAGCCATTGCTAAGCAGGTGAGTCAGACAGAGTTTGCACATGAAGCTGATCTGCACATTACAAACGTCTCTTTGTGGTGAGCTATGATATTAGATGAAACCTACTGCATTCAGAAATAATACCTCTAACATCCTGCATTTCTTGCTCTGTGCTTTAGCAGCAATTTCTACAGGAATATGTCTATTTACACTTAAAATACTACTTTACCAACCCCCAGTCTTCCTTCTATCTTCCCTCCCATCCTTCCACCTTTCTGTCTTTCATTCCCTTTCCTGCTCTCTCTCTTTCTCTCTCTTACACACACATACACACATAATCCTTAAAGACTCCCTGTTGAATTAAACAAATCATCATGCACTTTACCCTCCTTCCTACACTAGTACCCAGAAAAGAGCATTTATACTACATGGCTCTTGGAAGGGATCTTTGGAGGCATATGAAGTTTCATATCTAAAACTATACTCTGTGCGTGGGTCGCCAAGAATGACTCTACACCTAAGTGCTGGTAACAGTGATTTTTGGTTGTTTGAGTCTTTGTTTTGTTTTTAAATATGTCCTTGGACTTTTGGAAATGCTGTATGTATACTTAAATTAAAAATGGATGCTGACTGTAATTTTTGAAACCTGAAATAAGGCTTAAACCCACTGGTATTTAATTTTACTGCTACTGCCTCTTAAAAAGGATATTTGACATAAAGCAAAGATTCAAGGTAATAGACTGAAACCAGTGCTTCTCAAACTTTTCCATGTCACATATGGCATAACATTTATGTTGATGTTGGGAAATATGGGGGAGCATCTTATGGCTGAAGAGCTCGCTGTGTCAGGATATCTGTAGTGCACTGATGGTACTCAGTGTGCCCCCGCAGTCTGGCTGGTAAACACTAGTGAGGAAACCAAGTTTGGTGCCGCCCTAGAATGGAAGACATTCCAGCTTGGAAAAAAACAGCAAACCCTGATAAAATTCAGGGCAGGACCTGGATAATACAAGATTGTGAATAAATCAGGAAGTATCTTGATGAATAGAATAATTAATAGGAAAGAGGAGGTTTCCCAATGGCCACTTTTTCCCTCCCTATTATTGAACACTCTGTGCAAATCATTATCATTTTATTAGATGTGGAAGTGGCAGTAGACATATCAGAAATATGTCTTCAGTCCTTCAGGAACAAGGCAAACTCTTTAAAAGTTAGGATATAAGAGAGATTTAATTCATTCTGCAACCATGTATTGAGAAGGTACATGAACAGCATAGAATCTACAGAAAGTAAGAGAGACCCAGACAGAAGAAAATCCTTGTTCTTAAATATTTAATCAGTTATCAGCAAGGATTAAAAATGATTATTTCTAAAGAAATAGAAATGGGATAAGTGGACACCGATATCTTTAAAACTATCCTTGTCCATATAGCCCTTGGTGAGTCAGTTTTATATGGACAGGGTAGGCACACTTCAATTGAATTCTGCTGGCTGGTAAAATCATGTACTCAAACTGAAATATAGGTTAGTCAAAGAAAACCAAAAGGGAAATAGACAATCTTAAAAATATGGCTAATCTATTCTTGACATTCCAATCATTGAATTTATTCTTTAGGTTACATGTTCTCAAACGTGGCTGTAGGTTTGAACCAACTAGCGTGCTTTGAAAGTACTGATGGATGGTTGCCCCCTTCAACTTTCCCTCTTCCACTTTCAGACCCTCGATAAAACAATATGGGGCACACCTGGGCATTGGTTTGTGAAATCCTCCTTAGGTATTCCAATGTGCAGTAGAGTTTGAGGCACAATTTTCTTTTGACAAGATACAATAAATCAAGAAACATCAATGTTTATTGAAGGAATCTGTGGGTAAATTGTGCCTATTATTTTAAGGAATTCCCCTTAAAATTGACAGAGATGTGGGAATAATTGAATAAGTGATGAGAATTTAAAATGATGGCTTCTTCAGAGTATCCTAGAGAAACAAATTGCAGGTCATGAAGAAAAGTTACTTTTAAAGATGTAGATAAATTGAGAGACTTGTATGAATAATATATACTATATTTTATGAGTAATTTAACAGATTTTCATGGGTAATTTTGTTTCTATGTGACCTGTTAGTTTTGAATTTGGAATTCAACCTCGGTTTAATATTCAAATTCACTATCAACTCTTAAAATAACAATGTACCATAGTTAGTGTTCTCATTGATACATTTATTTTCCCCTATAGTTCACTCTGATTTGCTTTGACATGTACTTTGGAATCACCACAAATCCTGAAGTTCCACAAGTTGAATGAAGAAACTGTAACTTATGGATAGTCTTTGTTATTTTAAGTAAAAAAAAAAATTATATAAATAAACCTCTTCCCCTGCCACCATCTTAAAGTGAAGATGGTCTAGTTTAGTTTTACATCATATGGTAACCTTATAAATATCCTCAACTAGGTTCAAATCATAACTTCATAGCTGAAATTGAAATAAAAGACTGTGATAAAAAAATTTAGTATATTTAAGTCCTATATGCAAGTAAGGGTACCCTCAATTCTGAATATTCTCAAATGCAATGATTATTTTACTATAAAGGATAGCATTAGATTGTTAACCTTTTAAATTTGTAGCCTCTGTCATTTTAACTTGACAAACTACGTGGAAAACTTAGCAATTGTTGATTAGCTACAGCTTTCATCTTTGTCTTTTCTAAACCTTAAATATTTAGTTTGATGTTGTGGAAAATGGGTGTATCTGCCAGCCCTGTTGTTCTATCCCGGTAATTAAAGCTGAAGGAGAAAGTCACTACAGCTTTGGGCAGTTTCACATATTGATTAGAAATATGGTCTCTGCAGTGAGACATATCCAATCACATCCATTCTCCATCATCCTCTCTGTGCAATAAGAGGCAGAAGCCTGATTTTTTATTTTGTTTCTTTTTATTATGTTAGGGATGACAGTTTAGTGAGAGTCTATCATGAAATAATTCAAATATTATACTAAATACAGTGTATGATAAATGCAACACTCTTACAACAGATGTAATAGCAATAGTACTATTAAATTAATTCTGAAATGTTAAGGAGTTAGACATGCTCTTTCTAGGCACTTTTTATTATTAATATTTTATGATTCTACTTTGTGGGAAATAATTCCATGAGAATATATAAAATTTAGGAGGCCAATATTGGGCAAAGTGAGAATAGTCTTCTTTTATAGGGCTGGTAGAAATATAAATAACATTCTGGAAGATGCATCAAGAGCTCCAACTGACTATATATCTTTCCATGAAACTTTGTTTAAAGCTGAATAGTTCCTTCAGCTAAAAGTAAAATCTAGCGGAGTAAATGATTTAGATATTTTAAGCCCTAGAAATATATTGACAAATATTTATGGGAAAAAGTATTTATCTACATGTACTTTAGAATTACAAGCTGCTTGATAAACTATTTGATTTGTTATCATTTTTACAGTAAACACAAAAATATGGTGAACTATTAATTGGGAATAAAACCTGTCTCTTTAATTCCTATGTAAATGAAATTGTGTGTTTCTCCATATTTCTGATCAATTTTCTTTCAGCTTTTATAGCATAATTATGTGTAAATAGGAAAGGAGATATAGTCATGGCACATATAAAATTATTTTATTTTCATATAGTTTTAAAATGTGTGAAATGTACAAAAGTGAAAAATGGAGTACAAATGTCTATCCTTTAGTGTTATATAGTTTTTGTGCTGCCATATTTATATATGGTTAGAAAAGAGAGTGGTAGCAAAAACATTGACATTTTAGTGGTGTTTTTCATACTTGGTTTCATTCAGAAGATATTTCATTAACCAACATCTTCTTTTATTTTTAAAAAATACAAAGCAAAATTAATTTTAATAAGACTATATTGAAAATGGAAGGCTTCTTCCCTGGAACAAAATGGCATGTGATTAGACAGGTAAGGACCACCTTTTGACCACATGATCACAAGATTCAAGGTGACAAGACACTAGTAATCACCTACCCGGGATGGGCATGGACCATGAGATGTGTCATTTTTAATCCTCAATTGCAGCAAAAAATCCCCCAGAATAAATGGCTGACGTTAATGTCACTTATATCAAAAAATTCATTCTCAAGTGAATCATGGACCAGTCAGAGATGTAGGCCCCATGTTTTGTGGTGTTTTTAGCTGTCTATGTGGTCTCAGTGCTGGAGAATATTGGATTGAGTATCTTAATCAAGATTGACTTTAGAATCCACACACCTATGTATTATTTCCTCAGCCATTTGGCCTTTGTTGACTTTTTATTCCTTTGCCATTACAACAAAGATGATGGTGAATTTTACTGTGGAATGCAGCATGATTCCTTTCTATGCTTGTGCAACCCAATTGGCTGTTTTCTTACTTTCATGATCTCTGAGTGTTTCCTTTTAGCCTCCATGGCCTATAATCCCTATGTAGTTATCTGTAATGCCCTGCATTCAGTACTGATGTCAAAAAGAATCTGCCTTCAATTAATGGTTGTTCCATATATATACAGCTTTCTGGTTGCCCTCTTCCATACCATTATCACTTTCCCTCTAACTTATTGTGGACCCAATGTAATTAACAGTTTCTATTGTGATGACCTTCCCCCTTAGAACTGTCCTGCTCAGACACACACATAAAGGAACTTCTAATCCTTGCCTTTGCTGCCTTTGATATGATCTGTTGTTCTTCAATTGTCCTCATTTCCCACCTCTTTATCATTGCCGCCATTATAAGGATACGCTTTACCCAAGGGCGACTCAAGGTCATCTCCACCTGTGGCTCCCGCATGGTGGCTGTTACTATTTTCTATGGCACACTGATATTTATGTACCTACAGCCCAAATCAAACCACTCTGTGGACACAGATAAAATGACTTCTCTATTTTATACAGTGGTGATCCCCACTAATCCATGTTGAACCCCCTAATCTATAGTCTAAAGAATATGGAGGTGAAAGAAGCCTTGAAAAAAGCCTTGGATAAAGGTTGTGAAACATTAAAGATATTGCAATTAAGAAAATAATAAAAATGATTTATAAAAGAAAATCAGGGAAATAAATCAAGTTTTCCTTTGCTTATATTTCTTATCATTCTTTTCTAACCAACTGAAAATATGAGTTTCTTTACTACATCTTCACCTTTTCTACAAGGACCAAGGGCAACTTTGGAAGGTCAGTATGATTTAAAGTGTCCTGAGGCCATCAGCTTTTATAGACTACAAAAATTATGTTGAAACAAACACAGACACACACATACATATCCCAAGTAAAGGTGGCAGCAAGATTTTGCCAGAGCTCTGAATTCTGGAACAAGTCTGCCTGAGTTGCTATTTCCTTCACTTACTAGCTGTGCAACCTTGGACAATGCACAAATTCGTTGTGACTCTGTGTGCAATTCTGGAAAATAATAGGGCAATATTCAGTGATAATAGGGTCACCTAAATGTTTATTATATAATTTTTTTATACACAAATGTTATACATAATTTAAAATTAATCCATTGAGCTTTCAAACGCATATCAGTCTTTAAGTAAAAGGGAGAAAGCCTGGCTAGTGTCTACTATCTGCTAGACACTTAAGTAATCCTCCTTCTTCTAAGCAGACAGAACTAAGGGATGGGTGAGGTTTTATTTCCAGGCCTCAATTATTTATAAATTGTCTAAGGTGACAAAACTAGTTACTTAAATATTACAAATGCAAATTCAATTCTATATGACTTTTGGTTTCTTAACTATCGTTATTAAGAATAAAGGTTACTTTAATATCTGGATTTAATGTGTCATTATCAGATTTTTTTTAAAAAAACAGCAATCATTACTTTTGTTCTAAATAGAATTACTTAGAAAATCATGGTGAGAGAAAATTGTATTTTTAAATAAATAAATGCATGTATATGCATATAGGTTTAATTAAAAATAATTTTAAGTTATGGTGTCATTTATCTGTACCTGCATTCATTCTTGTGGGATCATGGCATATAATTAAAAAAATTAATGATCAATATGCTTTTGTATTTTGAAATTCCAGAAAAAGCAATTCCAAATTAGTGATTTAATATTATTTTATATTTTACCATTTTGAATGATATATTGAAATTTGAGGTCATTGCATAGGATATAACTTGGGGCTTGCAAATGCATGGTAATTACTTCCTTCACTGTACTTAATTTGCAAATAATTCAGTTATACTATCATGAGGTCCTTTTAGAACCTTGTGCTTGAATGAATTCTCAGGTGTGTATTTTATTGTTTTTTTATTTATTTATTTGTTTTTAAAAAGATACTTAGATTACATAAATGTTTCATAAAAAATATAGGGGATTTCCATATGCCGCACTCCCTACCCCTCCCACACTTTCCCACATTAACAGCATCCTTCATTATTGTGGTCCTTTTGTTATAATTGATGAACACACATTGGAGCACGGCCACCAAGTGGGATTATAGCTTACATTATAGTTTAAACTCTCTCCCACACATTTTTATAAGTTTGGTAAGATATATATTGGCCTGTATTCATCACTGCAACATCATTCAGGACAATTCCAATATCCAGAAAATGCCACCATGTTACACCTATTGAATTATCAGGTTTTTAAAGCAGGTTTAAAAGAGAAACCTGTGTTTCTACTCACCCCACTAAGGCAATCAGATATGCATTTACTTTGGAAGATACACACATAACTCACATATTACATACACAACACATAGAAGCATCATAGTTTCTCCTTTAACAGGTAAAGAAATTCATGTCTATAGAACGTGATCCACCTGAGGAACACTGGTCTTCAACGGTTTCACTGCACCTCTCTGCTGCATAGGATTATTTACAACAAAAATGCTTAAAAATTAATTGAATTGGAGTTTTCATGTATTTAAACATTTTTAATTCCCTGCTATTGACAATCACTTTTTAAGTTGACCCTGGTTTTTCTCAGAGATTTCAACTAAGAAATTCAACTGTATTCAATAGCCATGTCCTTCAGCTCCTTCCTTGGCAGAAATTCTTCTGTGCAGCCTCTAAAACTTTTCTCTAGGAATTACTCTAGGAGTTTGATCCTACTGAAATGCCAGTCACTCAGTCAAAACCTCAAAATCAACTTCATTCATTTTATCTCCAGGTTTATTTTTTTAAAATACATATTTTTCATCTCTCCTTTGGTGTCTATGATATTATTATATCTGGATGTAGATAGAATCACGAGGCTGAAGAAAAAGTAGCAAAAAATGAATCTTTGATGGAGTCTAAGATTAATGTAGAACAGGGCCAATTTCAGAAAGATTTCACCCTGAATTTGAGTTTTGCTACTACTAGTTGTATAATATAGAAAGTTCAAAAGTTGAGTGTAAAAAGAAATAATAAAAATGTTCAACACACAGACTAAGCAAGCTCTGTGAATGACAACAGTAGTTAACATTACATTTAAATATTGTTAGTATATTTTGTATGATTTGTTTGTCCTTCGAAAACTTTTATCTTGCTTTACATAACTTTAAGCAATTTTTGAAAAAAAATAATGATATCTTACAAGCATGAGCTGATCCCTTGGGATCCAATTTGCCTAACAGGCAAGAAACAACCACTTCAAATGGCAGAACATTATACAAAGTCCAAGTGAAATAACAAATTATTCATTAATTGTACAGGTCATTTAACATCTGAGAGAACAACTTAAAAATGCTTAATTATATTTGGATTGCATTTTATACTTTAATATGAGTTTTACTGAATTTATAAATGTTAGTAAGAGGTTATGGAATGGATTAGATCAAGGTGAAATAATTTGCTCTTGGACTTTCAAAAGTTATCAAGTAATGAATTGGATTACACCCAAATCTCAACTCCAGATATGAAACTCAGTAATCTTTTAAACACTAAGCAATTGATAATTAAGCCATGGTAAATAGAAAGATGTACAGATAGAACAGTCAGATCCAATCACTTCTTTTTACCAACAAGCAAACAGAAGTTCAATTTTACTGGATATGGATATTTTACTTAAGGCACACTGTTCTTCTGGTTTTACATAATGCTAATCTGTTTCACAGAGTTAAAAAAAATCAAAACAAAAAACAACAAAAATCTCATATGCTAATTGTATACTTAAAAAATCTTTGTGAATTTTTAGTTCTGACTAATCCATAATGATTAGACTAGTTGTGCTTTTTCTTAGAGATGGGAGGAAATTTCAAGAAAGCTTAAAAGACATCTATCAGTACATAACAATGGCTCCTGACAATATATTTATTGATTGTATTAGGGAGATATTTTAAACTTCTTTCCTTCTATCAAAACCCAAATATCTATTTTCATGATTACCTTTTAGGGTAAATTTAATGATTTTTTTTTCCTTTCTACAATTCATTCTTTGATCACTATTGTTACACCTGTCTATTGTTGTGTAACAAAGCACCTCAGAACGTAGTGGACTAAAACACAAATAATTTATTATTTCTCATAGTTCTAAGGGATAACTAGACAGTTCTACTCCATGCGGTGGCAGCTAGGACAGTAACATGGCTGTGAGGTGCAAGATGATCTCAATCTGTGGCTGATATTTCATGAGACTGTCAGCTGGAGAGCCTTGTTCCCTCTGTCAGTATCATGGTAACCTACAAAATATTGCTTCAGAAGAAGAAATATATTTACAGAAATCAAAGTTTGACATAACTATGGCCTTAGTGTATACCTCATCACCAACAATCAGCTGTCCTGATAGAAAATTGAAAATAGAATATTGATAGCCAAATAAGTCACCAGCTCAGAAGTCCTTTCTGAGTTGGAACACTATCCTTTAGTGTGGGTTCTGCACTGATATCAATATAGGTTAAAGTATTTCCAATAACATAAAATCATGGCTCTGGAATCTAAGAAATAATAGTAGGATTAGCTCTTCTCAACTTTTATTTATTTGTTTTAGGAGGTACCAGGGATTGACCCAGAACCTCATACATGGGAATCAGGCCCTCAACCACTTGAGCTACAGCCACTCCATGTCTTCTCAATTTTATACCCTATGAGACCCAATTTCAGAATTTTGCTTCCTATTCTCACAATGTTAAGCTCTGCTTGATTATAAATTAGTTGTTCCAGAATGACAAATATTTCCACCAGGTCACAAAATGTTTTTCCTAATAAACTGATATCTGTGACTACCTCATGCCAGTGGACCAGCAGGCAAAGGAAGGATTTAGTGTGCTGGCTCAGATAATTAACCCTGATTGACGTGAACAGTTAGAAGCACAATGGGACAGCAATAGCACATCTGGAAAACAGGGATTCATAAGGACATCACTTGATACTTCTATGCCCAGTATTATAGTTTGAATTGTTTGTGTCCTCCAAAAATACATGCTTAAGTCCTAACCACTGGTCTCATGAATGTAACTATACTTGAAAAGAGGGTCTTTGAAAATGTGAGTAGTTTAGATGAGGCCAAACTAAATTGTGGTGAGCCCTTAATACAATAGGAATGGTGTCCATTTAAGTAAAGGAAATTTGGACACAGGAACAGATATATAATGGGTGAGAAGGCCATGTAAAGATAGAGGAGAAGGAGATTGGAATGAAGCCTCTACAAGCCAAGGAATGTCATGAATTGTTAGCAAGCAACAGAAACTAAGAGGCAGGAAATATTCTCATGTACAGGTTTCAGAGAGAGCAAGGCCCTGCCAACACTTTGATTTTGGACTTCTAATCTCCAGAATTGTGAGACAATACATTTTGGTTGTTTCAAGTCACCTGACTTATGATGCTTTAATATGGCAGCTATAGGAAACTAAGACAGGTTTTGGTGCCAGGAAATCAGGTACTGCTGCAATAAATGTATAAACATTTGGAAATGGCTTTCGATTTGGGTAGTGGGTAGCGACTGGAAGAATTTTGAAGTGCTTGATAGAAAAGCCTTGATTGTGTTGAAGAGATTGGGTGAAATATGACAAAAATAAGGATATTAAACTCAGTTCTGGTGAGGGCTCAGGAAGATGTGAGGCGAGCTGTAGTAAAAGTGCCTATTCTCTTAAAGAGGCCTTACCAAGGCTCTGCAAGAAGAACAGTTTTCAATATTTATTAGGGAATAATGTGTCTCTGGAGAAGCAAGTAATCATCTTCCATAGTGCAAAAAGCATTGTGTGGGGATGTAAAAACAATTAGAGAATTATTTTCCTGTTTCCAAATATTTTATGTGGTCCGCTTTTTTCCTAGCAATTTAAGGAGGTTAAGTATTTAACTGAGTGTGGACATGACATGCCATAATTTCCAGAGTTTCCAAATGGATACTAGCATAAAAACCCACCTGAGCATCTTAGTGGGTTTGTAAGATAGATTTGAGAAGGATTAGTAAGAAATTCATTATAAGCCCCTGTGCTCCAAAGCAAGGAGATGCTTATGTCCATAGGAATGCTGGATTTGAAAGATTTAAGCAACATATTATGAATATGCTTTGTGGAAAAGCAAAGATGGACTTGTCTGTTTCATACATTGGCTTTGAGTATAAGCTTTTCCACATAATTTTCTATTAAATAAATTCCAAACTATAATTCTTAGTTGCAATATAATGTGTGGGGAGAATCAATATCTGGCATTGCCAACAAATCAGATTCATTGAACTGGGAAAGGCAGCAAAGCTTAGAAGTCAAAGCCTGGTATGAGCATATTGTATCAGCTTTAATCATTATAGATGCATAAGTATGAACTGTATGTTTCAGATATTAAATACTTATATGTAAATATAATATCTAATTTGTTTTAAAATAACAAGCACACCTGTTGTTGATGGCCAAATGCCATAAACATATTGTGTTTTACTATAAAAATACCATGATTTTGTGTCTTACATTGAGTCACTAGATCAAATCTAAGATGCCATACTTAAAATATGTAGGAGCATTGGTGGTCCTCTAAATTACATTCAACCCTAATGTAATCAAGTGTTAAGTCATACCTCTGAATTTAAAAAAAATGAAGACTCCCCAAAATTGAGATTGATTCTACAATTCTAGATTTTTTAAATGTTTGCTCTTAACTATGATATAAGTGTAAATAATTATATACAGCCTAAATGATAGAGGACTATTTAATCAGTTAGGAAAGACTAACAATGCAGTGTTTTAGGTAGGCACACAGGCACTTTTAAAGGTGAATTCTTTGTCAATTTCACTTACTGTCTTGTTTCAGGTTAATTTTAGAGGGTTTTTATTCAGAACTATACAAGAAATGAGCAACATATAATGCCAAGAATCAACAAAAGTCTTTGTTATTCCAGTATAATTGATTAAGGAAAGAATTTTCTAAGATGCCCTCTATTTCATCTCACTTTGCTTAGCACTTTATATAAAAGTATTTGGATGACACACAAATAGAGTAGGGATCATTTTATTTAGTCCAAGAACTTCTTCTTTACTAATTTCTTCAGTTCTCTCTATCATTTGTCCCATAAGAAGATAAATACCAGTAGAGGATTTTAGTGATTTTTCATTGTTTTACATGTGTTTCATATTTTATTTTATTAAAATTTATTTTAACAGTTCTGTGCTATATATAGATGGCAAAAAGAAAAGCATGACAGAATGGTGTATAATGAAGAATATATCTCCTTCAACACTAACTCCTGATCTTGTTTCCCTTCAGAGAAAAACTCCATTATTATCTTTTCAACATATTTTCAAATTTATCCTATGTAAATTCATGAATATAAATAAATTAGTTTGAATTCAAATGACAGTGAAGAGAAGTTATTAACCATAATTTGTAAGATTGTGTTTTTACAATGTTCTTTAAACACTAATTTTTAAAAAAATAGGATTTCAAAGGCTCTTCTTAGGGCAATTTTTATCTCATTTCTCAACTTGTACGTAAAAGAATTCAACATAGTTGAACAAAGTTGGAGAAGGAGAAAATGTTTGACTAGAAAGGGGACACATAGGGGAATTTTTAGGGTGAAAAATATGTTCTGTATGGTACTAGGTGGTAGGTACCTGACTGGATGCATTTGTCAAATATCCATAGAATTGAACCCAACAAAGGGTGAATTTTAATATATGTAAACCAATAAAAATTTAACCTTTTCTCAAGGGATAACAGGATAGGATGGATATTATGACGGATGAATCTAATGGCATTCTAAATCTATGACATAACTGCAAGGGGGTGGGGGTGGGGTAGCTGACGAAAGTAACTTTGGAAAATGTTGTTTTTACTAGAAATTGTAAAGTCATAGACAAAATGGAAGTATACATAAATCTTGTACTCTAGTTGGTAAATTTGTTGCTTATGGGGTTATGAATTAACAATTATGAACCTGCTGTACATGTATACTGCAATAGAAGAAATAAATAGTTCTTGGATGGTGGGAGGCAACTTTCCCACTCGGAGAGGGAAGTTACAGAGAAACATGAAAGAAAGACTAGAATGAACCCTATGGTACTGGAATAGAGTCGTTAGAACCATCAGAATTAATGCATGTTTAGCTTAATATATATACAGTGCTCTCTTCAATCCTCTATTGGAAATCTCTCCTCAAAATCATGTTTTCCACTGTTTGGAGTTCATGAGTTTTTTTTTTCTTCTTCTACAGATTCTAATTTTGAAGCTCAGGAGAGATTGAAAGAAAATTTCATAACATCTCTAATGAGATACTAACATTGGGACTCAGATATTTCATATTCCTCCTGTGTTATCACAAGGGAGGGGCCTATGAGAACTTTTGATTTGCGTTCCTATGAATGAAGTAAACTTGGTATATAGTTTAGTTTTGGAAAGGCCTCTGCAAACTTAAGAATTAATTATAATAACAGATTATTGAAAGTTATGATAATGGAATCACTAGGACCCCCAAGCAAATCATTAAAATAACCTTATTGCAATAACATATGAAAATTAATTTTAGATGAAGCACAGTAACATTCATAATGCAGTGCTTTATCTTGAAATATTATTAAAGAAAAATTATACTTCTTAATAGTTTGAAAAGAATAACCAATTTCCCAAGCAATATGAGCCATTCAGATCTCAAATTTGCCAAAGGCAAAATTTCTTTTTTGATCTGGTGTTTCTCAATTGACTGTGCAGTGCATTTATAGTGGATCTTGGGTTCTCATGAGTGTGACTGAAGTTAATAAACTTGTTTGTAATTAGAGCTACATGTGGATCTGAATTTAATAGGAATGGTGGAGCTTCATGCAGGAACCAGGAGCAGTATTGGCAAGAGACTTCCACTGTGAAAGTGGAAATCGTGGGCTACCTATTAGAAGGTGAAAAATGAGAGAATTGCTGGGTAGGATAAGTTGGGATGGTAGATTATATTTAGTCTTATAGTTTTCAAATGGTTCTTTGAATAAGAATAGGAGTCTGTGGAGATGACTCCAGTTGTTGCTGAATGACCTAGAAGGAAGACATATGGAAAAGTGGCAAGGTGATCTGCAATACCAGTTGGGGCAAACAAGAGCTTGGTCAAAAACCTTAAAAGGAAGATCTGGGAATGAGCTGTCCATAGGGATCACCACCTGGTGATCTAGTAGACCACATTCATATGTAGGGTTCTGTGTGTGTCCCAGAATGTCTTGAGTATGCCCTCATCTCTTATGTGTATTAACTTGAGGCCCTGTCCAAGCAGGAAGTAAAGAGAGAGTTGTAATCTGCCTGAACATTGAAGTTATACACGCCACAAACTTGCTCCTAAAAAGTAACTCATCAAAGGATAGAAGGCATTGGTTCAAGGTATTTGAGTAAATTTTGACCAATCTGACCCGGCCCATGGGTCAGTAGAACCAGAACCTGAAAGAGGGAGTGGGAATTAGGGGGACAAGAGACAAGAAGAATGACAGCAAGACAAGATTCTGATCAAGCTGCAAAAGTTTATTGAAGAGGCAGGGTATATATATAGCGGGTTCTTGAAGGGGTCATCTGATGTGGATGTCAGCAAGTTGCTAGGTAACCAACTACAGCCTGGTCAGCAGATTTACAAGAAAAGATGTAGCGAGTACGGGGAGATAGAAACTTAGTGCGGGACATGCGCAATGACATTTGGCCAAACGCCCAAAGTGGGAGTGCCCAAATAAAATAAAAGAGGAGATGGTGCTAGTTCTAAGAATGGCCATGATAAAGCAGATGCCAAGGGCAACTTCCCACAGGTCCCCCTTCTTTATAATATTTTTTGAAGGTGGTAGACTGATGTATGGCCAGTCTTGAGGGGACTGTGCCTGTCTTAGGTCAGGGTGTGCGATAAAAAGGCAGTATTTGTCCTACCCATCATCGAGAATCGAGGCAGCAAGTGGCCTCGTCTCTGTCTTAGGTGGTTTGTTCTGCTGAGATGAGGTGCCCAGTTGCCCGTCATTGGCTAGCCAGTCCAGTGCTCCAAGACATTTTGATGAAATTTTATGGGTTGTGAATAGGCCCTTCATGGGGCTTCACAATTGGCCATGTCCAGTCTATGATAATGGACCTGAATAGGCTGCATTCTTATAGCATCCACGTGTTGTTTTAAGAAGGCCATGATTTTGTTGAAAAGGAAATGTCCTAGCGATAAGAGTATTAATAAGCCAAGCACTGGTCCCAAGATGGGGAGTAAATAGGGTAATGTGCCATTAAGCCCAGTCCACAAGGGGTTGTCAGTTAACTCTTTTTTCCTTTTTTCCAAATCTTCTTGAAGTTTTTTAATTTTGTCACAAACAATGCCAGACTTGTTGGCATAGAAGCAGCATCGTTCCTGTAAAGCCAAGCATATCCCCCCGTGTTCAGCAGTTAAAAAGTCCAACCCTCTTCTATTTTGCAATACT
Source organism: Cabassous unicinctus (assembly GCA_029593785.1). NCBI lineage: Eukaryota > Metazoa > Chordata > Mammalia > Cingulata > Chlamyphoridae > Cabassous > Cabassous unicinctus. Next base: position 25,278 of record JAQZBX010029013.1, read on the forward strand.
ACTTCAGCTAGTGAGTCTAGCTGATCCTGTATATCTTGTATGGTACTTGACAAAGCCTGAACATCGGCAATTAACTGTTTGGACAACTTGGAATATTGGGCAACAGAGAGCCCCAGACCAGCCGACCCTGTGGCTAAGGCTCCAGTTATACCCAATGTGGCTATGAGAGGAATAAGTTGCACAGCCCATTTATAACGACTGACTATATGGTCCAATCTAGGAACGGGGACGGGCTCAACCCCTGGAATAATATCTATATGAGGGAGGAGGATGGCTAAGGTGCATAATCCTGTCCAATTAAAAGGCAAGAAGGTATAAGCAAGATTGTTACCACAAACAAACACTGAACTTTGGCCTGCACAGAGAGCATCAGATATATTGAGTATAGTACTGCACTGAGTGAATTGGAGTAGTCCTAGATCAATATCATGGTTACCATGTGACGGGGAATACAGACAAAGAGAACTGTTCTGGAATATTGTCTGCACGGTAATAGGTGGGCTAGGGGTGCAAGAATAGTTGTAGAAGGTGTGATCATGATAGGGAAAATAGGTGCCATTATAGGCGGGTATTGCTAATGGCATAGGAGGTCCCAGATGTAGACATAGCCAGCGATCTCGGGCGATAGTAGGTTGTAATTCATTGAGCAGCTTAAAAGTGGCTATAAGAATATCAAGAGTTTGAATGTCTACATCTATGCCCCCAGTTTTAGGTAGATCCAGGGGTTGATATTCAACTTGAGGGAACAATTTTCTTGTTAGTTCTTTTATTCTATCTTCGGTGACAATCTGTCGGACCTGGTCTCGCGGACCTCCTCCGTCAGACAAATGTATAGGTGGTTTTTGACTCCAACAGACTGGCTTCCCTATATGGCCTGATTCTTTACAATTCTATAGGAATTATTAAAGAGCACAACTTTAGATGAAACATGGCATATATGCCATTTATCACTTTGTACTATGATTTTGGGGCTGTATACATGGATCGATGGATTCTATGCAGATAGGTCTTTTAAGAAAATGCAAGGTTAAATTTTCAATAAATTTCCCTTCCTCCTCAGGTTTTAGAGGAAGGCGAGAATCAACTGGCCCAGGAAAATGAAAAAACTGATTAATTTAAACAGGGTAGGATTTGTCCCCCCAAGTCAACAATTCTAAAAGAGGTGAATTGATAATATAAGCCCAATATGTATAATTATGTGAAGGTGCACTACTTATTACTGTGGTTGTCAAGGTAAGCATAGCAAGGAATAATATGTTAGAGTGACATTCTGCCTTTGAAAAGTTACCATCTTTTCTACTTCTTGTGTCAGCTTCTTTGGCTTGTTCATGTCTAGATTTCAGGTGTCTGGACAGGACCCAAAGTTGGTCTCCTTTATCTGTAATGATAAGAGCAAACCTCAACCATATATCCTAACTTAACTTCTGCCTTCTCACAAAAAATTTTTTGTAAATAATGCTTGAGATAATTGTTCTCACACCTCACCAATTGTAAATAATGCTTAATATAATTGTTCTCACAACTCACCATTTCCCCCTTTTTGTTTTTGTAACATTAATTTTAGGATTTCTACTTTTTATGATAGGTATATATACATTCACATGCTTACCAAACTAGGGGATACACTGATATATTTGCCTTATTTGTGGCTAGAGTTTTGGATAGATATAAGATAAATGTTAATATGTACATTTAGTTTAATAAGCTTATACTGGCAATTCGAGTGAGAAACATAAATCACATAACTAATTAAAATATTAAGTTAATATTGAACAATGTTACAGAATGACAGATAAATAGAGCAGTTTTGTATATATACTTACCAATATTTATCTTTTAGCTGGGAAGTGTTGAATTGTTAAAGTAGCAAATGATACTAGAGTTTTGGTTGAATGTGTTTAGGATTAATAAATTTGATAGTATAGATGCCAACCTGTGAGTATTTTGCTAATTCCCGAGGAAGGGGCCAGCCTCCTCAGGAAGGAACACAACACTCCCTGGGCAGTACATTTTAAGGTTTATGCATCAGTCTCTGGGAGAGTGGCCAGTTCCCCCAGGGAGGAATACAACACCCACTGAAATGCACTTTATCTTTTTTAATTTGTTACAAAACATCCTTGGATGTGCTTACTACTTTAATTTTCAATATTCTTCCTGAAATATGAAAAGTGTTAACTAGTAAGGCATTGGTTTGTTGATTAACAAAGTTTTTATATGATGCTTTACTTTTAGGCTTGAATAATACTTA